>CAUYLG010054825.1:0-25404 GCA_963573385.1 Cacajao melanocephalus
GCATTCTAGCCTGGGCAATAGAACAAGAATCCCGTTCTCTCTCCCTCTTTCTCTTCCTCTTTCTCTCTTACATTCTTTTTTTTCTTTCTTTCACTCTCACTTTCTTTCCTCTCTTTTTCTTTCTTTCAAAAAAAAAAAAAAGTCAAAGTGATGCTTTGGGATTACACACTGAATGACTGGTCCCAACATTCACTGATGCCAACCAACCTTTTTTTAAAAAAAGTTTTTCTTCCCTTAATTTCCACTACATTTTTTCAATGACTTTCCATTTATATCTGAATAAACCTATTCATTTTTTTGTTTCTTTCTTTCTGTTCATTTCTTAGTGCTAACCTCTCTTAAAGTTCTAAATTTTAATTCTCACATTATATATTTTACCTGGACAATCTTATCTGCTTGGATGATTTCAAATACAGCTTATACATAAAAAAACTTCACGTCAGTATTATGGACTCCAGAGGGCTGTTTTCTGATTGTGTACTAAAACGTTTCACATGCAGATGCTACTTTGCCTCACTTTAACATGCCTAAAAGTAAAATGGTTTCTTTCACCCAAATCTGCTTCTCCTCCTCCTTCCTTATCATTGTCAGTGGAGCTGTCATCCTCTTAAGCCCTCTTTCCAGTCTGCCCTGTCTCACTGCTGCATCATCATCCACCGAGCTGCTAGAGCCAGAAATTATGGCAGCATCCCTTCTCTTCTTTCCTCAGTTCAGCTAACCAATAAGAATTACTTTGAGAAAATAATCAAAATATTTCTATTTCTCCCCGTTGTCGTGACTACCAATTGTTTAAGGGTCTAGAATTTAGAACCAATTGAAACAGATGATATAAGAGAGAATCACATGGAGATCAAAACACCTTTACTGTTGCTAAAGCTGATTGAAAATCTTGGCATAGATATGGAGTAAATATTGATGTCTCCAAAATCTCCTCCAAAGTTATACTGTGGCATAAACAAGTTAAATGTATGTCTCTTCCTCACCATCTATCTTAGGTCTCTTTCTCATATTTTCCTCCAATCTCTAATGCTGGGAAGGTGAGTGGCATGGAGCGGGAGAGATCACCTGAAGTATACACAGATAACTTTTTACAGTATCTCAACTACTTCTTCATACGGGCAGAAACTACATTTTTTTGTTCAGTCTGGCATTTATAGCATCTTAATGCTAGTATGTATGTATGCCTGATAAATATATGTTGAATAAATTTTAAAAGAATATAGAAAATGTTCCCAGACCTGATTATTTTCTGATCTTGATGCTCTGATTATATTTCTTATGCATTTATTAAAATATTTATCTCACTATATAGATTACATATATATTTTTACATTTGCATCTTCCCAACTAACACATAAAGGCAGTACATAAATTACAGGTTAGTTCATCTTGTTGTTCTGTAAGCCTAGCTCAGGTTCTGGCATTCATTCATTCTTTCATCTCTTCTTCATCGAAAAAATGTTTATTATCTGTTTGTTATGTTCCAGGCACTGCTTTAGGCACTGAAACACAAAAATTGTTAAGAAACAGTCTCTGCTTTTGGCTAGTATATTAGTCTGTGCTGCTATAACAGAATATTATAGACTGAATCATTTGTAAAAAACAGAAATGTATTTCTCACAGTTCTAGAGGCTGGAAAATCCAAGCTCAAGGCACCAGCAGGTTTGGTGTCTGGTAAGGGTGTGGTCTTTACTTCCAAGATGGTACCTTGAACCCTGCATCTTCTGGAGGGCAGGAGCACTGTGTCTTCACATGGCAGAAGGCAGAGGGCAAATATGGACTAAGCTCCTTCCATCAGGCCCATTTACAATGGCATCAATCCATTCATAAGAGGGGAACCCTCATAACATAAACACTTCCCCAAAAAACCCATTTTCTAGTACTGTTGCTTTGGGGATTAAGTTTCCAACACATAAATTTTGTGGGACACATTTAGATCATAGAATTTCACCCTGGGCCCCCAAATTTACATTCTTCTCACATCAAAAATCCATTCATTCCTTCTCAGTATTCCCAAAAGTCTTAACTTATTCCAACATCAACCCAAAAGTCTAAGTCCAAACTCACATCTAAATATGTAGGTGAGAATCAAGGTCTAATTCACCCTGAGGCAAATTGCTCTCCAGCTGTGAGTCTGTGAAATCAAACTAGTTATGTACTTCCAAAATATAATAGTGAGACAGAAATAGGGTAGACAATTTTATTCCAAAAGGGAGCAATAGTAAAGTAAAAAGGGGTTTCAGGTCCCAAATAAGTTCAAAGCCTAACAAGGAAAAGAAGATTAAATCCTAAGGTTAGAGAATAATCTTATCTTCATGTCCTGCCTCTGGACACACTGGGGTGTGGGAAGGTTGAGGCTCCCAGGGCCCAGGAAGCTCCATCCCTATGGCTTTGCTGGACATAGCCCACGTATCAGCTCTTATACATTGAAGTCACATGCCTGCAGCTTTCCCAGGCTGGCATTGCATGCCAGGGACTCCACAGTTTTGGGATCTCAAGGGCAGCCCTGCCCCACAGGTCCACTAAAAATTGTCTTAGTGCAGTCTTTCTGCAGTGTCTCTGGCTCTGTGGCAGATCTCTGCCTGGAACCCTGAGGCTCTCTATAGCATCCTTTGAAATATTCATGCAGAAAGCCATGGCTCCTCAATTTGTGCACTTTGTGTGCCTGCAGAATTAGCACCATCTGGATGCTGCCAAGATTTGTAGTTTGTGCCCTTTGGAGTGACAGCCTGAGCTGTACTGGTCCTGCTTGAGTCACAGCTTGGTGCCTGAGGAGAGCTGCGCTAGAATGCAGGGAACAGAGACTTCAGGTGGCCATAGGCAGCGAGCTCCAAGGACCCATGGGTACCCGGTGCCCCTTCTATGAAACTGTTCTGCCCTCAAGGCCCTAGATCTCTGCAATGCCTTTGGGGTTAATTTCTCATTGTCTTGATGAGTAGCACTGGCTTCTTTCTGTCCATACTAATCTCTTTAACAGATGGTCACTTGGCCACACCCTGGTTTTCTTTCCTAAGCATGCTTTTTAATTCTCCACAAAGCTAGGCTGAGAATTTTCCAAATCTTTTCATTCTGTTTCTCTTAATTTTAAATTCTGTCTTTGAATCATTCTCTGTTCTCACATTTTACTATAAGCAGTAAACACTGCTGCTTAGAGATTTCTCTTTCTAAATATTCTAGTTCATTGCTCTTAAGTTCTGCCTTCCACAAAGTTGCGGGAGATAGACATAGTTGAGCCAACTTCTTTGCCATTTTGTATCGAGGCTAGCCTTTCTCCCAGTTTTCAATAAGATATTCCTTATTCCTATCTAAGACCTCATTAGAGTATCCTTTACTTTTTATGTTTCCACCAGCGTTGTGTTCACAACCATGTAGGTAACCTCTAAGAAGACTGGGGCTTCCCCTGCACTTTCCTCTTCTTCTGAGCTCTTATCAGAATCACTCTTACTGGTCTGTTCATGGAAACCTAGGCTTTTTCCAGCATTCACTTCAAAAGAGTTCCAGCCTCTACTCATTATTTAGTCACTTCCACATTTTCCCCCATTTCTCTGGTACTAATTTCTGTCTTAGTCCATTTATACTTCTGTAATGGAATACTACAGAGTAAGTTAAGTTACAAAGAACAAAAATTTATTTCTCATTCTTCTGAAGGCTTGAAAGACCGAGATCAAGGTACCAGCATCTGGTGAGAACGGCAGTGGCTTCCAAGATGATGCCTTGAATGCTACACCCTCCAGAAGGGAGTACACTGTGCCTTCACATGGCAGAAGGTAGAAGGGAACAGAAAGACAGACGCTTTTCCCTCAAGCCCTTTGATTACAGCACAAGTACATTAGTGAGAGTGGAGCTCTCATGACCTAAACACCTCCTGAAAGGGCCCACCTTCCAACACAGTGGGATTTTCTAGCACATGAATTTTGGGGGACACGTTCAGACCATAGCAGCAAAGCTGTAGACTTATTGAAGAATTAGTCTGTAGGCAAGTAAGTACAATAAAATGTTCTGAGAGAAGGTTGTATATGACACTGCAATGTAGGAAGTGTGTTGAATTTGTGCTTGTTGAGTAAAAAAGTAAATCATATTTGCTAAATATTTTGCTTTCAGTATGAGTGATCTGTATAACAATAAAAGTATATATTCTATTATCTTCATTGTACCTATGAAAATATATTGAGTAGCTGCATGCTAATCTTTAGATTTACTAATTCTAACTTCTGCCCAAGTTAAGCACTGTAATTCCGAATCTAACTCTTTTACCTGAATTCTTTGAAATGATATTAACAAATAATTAACATCTGTTTTATGTGACTATACAGTACTCCCCACAGCCCTAATTTACTAACAAACATAGACAATATCTTGGCATCAAATGCTATTGTATTGAACATAATGTGGATTTAAGACATTGTACTTAATTTCAGTTTGTAGAAGTATTTAAGATCCAAAATGTCTTTGAACAAGATATGTTAGTGTCCTTTCCAATTTGAGATTCTATGATTCTAAGATACACAAAGAAACTTTTACACTAGCTTGAGGATAGTGGAAATTAGTGCACAGAATTTTTCAGTATTTAAAAAAATTATAATTTTAACTTTGGTTTTAGATTCAGGGGATACATATGCAGGTTTGTTACATGGGTATATTGTGTGATGCTGGGGTTTGGGGTATGGATGATCCTGTTATACAGGTAGTGAGCATTATACCCAGTAGGTAGTTTTTCAGCCCATGTCCCCCTCCCTCCTGTCCCCTTAGTTCTCCCCAGTACATATTGTTTCATTTTTTATGTCAATTTATATTCAGTTTTTAGCTCCCATTTATATTTCTCAGTTTTTACAATCATTTGGCCTTCTTGGCAGGGGCTTCTTTAGGGTTGAAATAAAGGCCACTTATTCAACAGGGTGCTTCAAAAGTACACACATTATGCCTTTTCCTTATGATCTCCCAGCTGTAGAAAGAAGCATGTGGACCCTTTGTACACTTCTTTTGAGCTGTCTCTGAAGAAGAGTGATAGCACTGATACTTAACTGGATCTGTAGAAGTGTTATTTCCACTGGTGATTGCACTGGCATTTTTGAACCTGCTTTTGGACAAGAGAGGATGAGGAATAGGGTTGTGGGCCTATTTGACATTGTAGGGGATGAGCTTAAAACTCTGCTGGGCATTGCTGCTGCTGGGAATAGTGGTTTTTGGTCATCAAAAGCCAGTGGGACACCGTGGTATTGGTATTCATCACCCACACAAAGAGGCTGTCAGTTGTTAATACTCTGGGTCTGGACTGGGCAATTTCAGAGTTGCTCCTCTCCATCTCCTGTGACACAGAGCTACAAAACTCTCCATATTTGGAAACTTTATTAAATCATCTAAGTTAGAATGAGGGTTAGTTGTGAAGCACTGGGACCATCAGTCATCTTCCTTTTTCACCATGTCTAACCATCATTTTATATTTGCTTCCAGTAGCTGGCCTTATAAATCTTAATTAAAGGCTTTCTCAGATCCTGAATTTAAGCTGTCACCCATTATAGCTTCGTTGAAATGTCCATGTCCATTAAAACCTTATCAAAATGCAGCATCTATTACCTTTGAAGCTCATGTTGTATTCATCTCTGCAAGCTTCATTAATGCAGGGAAGGTGTATATATGCTGGCAGCATAACGTTTCCTGACAGGTGCTGTTAAGCAGCAATGGCTGGCTTTACTCTCTCCACAGCCTTTGATGAATCTTATAAAATCCTGGAACTATGGTTTGCTACATACAGGATGTATAGAAGAATAGGCCAAACAAAATTAAACTGTTGATTCTTATTCCAAGTCATGAAAGGGTAAAATAATCATGATTTTTTTTCCCCTCATATCATTGGCATTTTAAAGCAGCCTAAAATAATAAGGTCAACCTGTTGGTATGATCCAATCAAGCAAAATGCATACCTAAATTTATGAAGAAAAAATGTGATGATTCTAAAGTGCGATTCTTGTGTTTCCTTGGAGAAGCGGATGTAACTTAAAATCAATATGCCTACCTTGGCTTTACTGAATGGTGCTTTAGGCATTTGCTTTCTATAAGTGGATTGACTAGGAAATGAACTTGAGAAGGTGAGAATTTTAGATGAAGATCTAAAAGTATGACTAAGTGAGAGATTTAAAAGTAGAGAGCTGAAAATTATGTAAAATAAACCTTCATAATGTCACAGCATCACATATTATCACCGTAGTGACACCAATCAAAAATATCGTCAAGTTCTTTAGTCATAGGGAATAAAAGAATGAAATAGTGTACCATGCTACAGCACTAAACAATTTGATACTATTAAGGTTTCACAGTTGCTGTCAGCCAGGTCACAATAAGGGTTAAAACACTTACCAGTTGTGACACTCTGTCTTGATAACCTTATTAATCCTTCAGAGGCACTAGAGGAAATGGCTAACAACTAAGAACAAGTTACAACTAATACGGATGTGTCTCATCAGTCGTAATCCCTTTTCAATTATCCAACGAGCTTTTTCCACTAAAACCTTGCAGATCCTCTTGTGTATCATTCATCTGTAAGAATGTTGGCAGTATTTCTGCTTATTCCATGGAGGCAGCTGGTTCATATGAATCTCTTCTTTTTTTCCTCTCCCCAACTAGAATCAGGACTTTCTTGTTCACTTGTTTAACCTACATTCCTAGCACCTGGCACTGGGCTTTACATAGAGGAATTAGAAAATGCATTTAATAATAAAGGTGGAAATATTTCTGAGGACACAGTTTCTAAGTGAAGGAATGAATAAGACTTTTTTTCTCTCACTTTTTGGAAAGACTATGATCCTAAGGCTAAAATATGCATTACCTAATCTAATCTGTTTATCTCTTAGCAATATTTTTAACAGAGAAAGCCACCGTGTTTCTCTATAATTATTTTGTTAGAGTGTTTAGAAAAGACCCAAATGATATTATTTCTTTTAAATCTTAGAGATATAATTACATGTTCATAGTTTTTTTCTTTACTGTCTCCAAGACATCTTTTAGAGGGGTCTACATAATGTTAGGTGAGAAGTTTTATACAGGGGCAGTGAACACAATGTATCACACCTTCTTTAGGAGTGAAGCTACATGAGGTTTTTTTCAAAAGTAAAGACCCCCGTTTGCTTGCTTATTCGTTAATTTAGTAAGCATTTATTCTAGGCTCTGCAACGCAGCAGTGAATGAAAGTACTTCTGCAAAATAAAATACTTACAATGTAAATTTTGTTAGTTTCTGGGGAAAAATATAAAGCCAGGTAAGGGATATAGGAAGCTTCATATAGAGGGGCTGTAATTTTAAACAGGGTGAGCAAAGAAGGCTTTATTGAGAAGGTGACATTTGATTCAAGACCTGAAGAGCTTAGGATTCAGTCCTTGAGGGGATGAGCATCCCATGCAGTAGAACAGCAAGTGATCAGAGGTAGGAGTTAGTCAACAACAAGCCAAGAGGCCAGTGTAGCTGGAGCCGAGCAAGACAGAGGAGAGCAGAACAAGGTGAGGACAAAGAGGTAAGGAGAGCCATTGTATAAAGCTGTCTTGGCCATTTCAATAACTTTTTTTTTTGTTTTCTCCAAATGAGGTGGGAATCCCCAGCAGGATTTTAAACGTAGGTTATACAGGCTGAATGAACTTAGACTAACTGAACACTGTAGCTTATATAAGAATTTAGACGGGCCGGGCGCGGTGGCTCACGCCTGTAATCCCAGCACTTTGGGAGGCCAGCTGGGCAGATCACGAGGTCAAATGATCGAGACCATCCTGGCCAACATGGTGAAACCCCATCTCTACTAAAAATACAAAAATTAGCTGGGTGTGTTGGATGGAGTCCTGTAATCCCAGCTACTCAGGAGGCTGAGGCAGGAGAATCACTTGAACCCGGGAGGTGGAGGTTGCAGTGAGCCGAGATCACACCACTGCACTCCAGCCTGGGTAACAGAGCGAGACTCCGTCTCAAAAAAAAAAGAAAGAATTTAGACTAGGCACCAAACCACCATGGCATGTGTGTACCTATGCAACAATCCTGCAAGTTCTGCACATGTACCCTAGAACTTAAAGTATAATAATAATAAAAGAATTTAGACTAAACACTGTAGCTTATACAGAATTTAGGATAACTAAACACAGTGGCTTATTAAATAAATCATAATTAGTAAAGAAAGAAGTTATGTTTAGAATAATATTCCAAGTTCTTTGAAATTGATGCTTTATTATAAACTTCCCTTGGCATTACTATCATAAATAGATTATATAGAATCTCATATCTTATGCAAACCTTAGGTGTAAGAAAATGTAAAAGGATTTTCATATTCAGATAATTTTGTAATGCTGTTGTTACTTTCTTTTAACAGCCATGTGTAGATTAAAATATAGAAAACCCTAATGGAATGAGGTGAGCTATATCTCTGACACAGGTGGTCCTCACCGTCTCAGGGAGAAGCACATTTTCGTTCCTGGGTGACTGCATGTATATTGGCAGCAACAGCCCCCTGTAGAAGGGATCACTCATGATTTGATAAGCACAACTGAAAAGTATCAGCAGTCATCAAACCAGAAGTTTTCCCTTTTGGAGAAAAGATATTTGGAATTATAGGAGTCTCTATTTTTCTTACTAATTCTGTGACAATGCAATTTCAGAAAAATAATGTAAATGAATGCTTTCTACACAGTGCTGATGCTATTAACTATAAAATAGATTTCGGTTTATTTCTTCTTCTCATTCCAACCACTTTACCTTTACCTTTAATATCCTGTTAAAGCATCATAATATTTCTGTCTGGAAGGAACCATAAAGATCTTCTTCTCCAGCAGTTCGTCTGAAGCTTACCTGCCAACTAAGCACAAACTGTGGCTTTGTCACTTTTGAATAACCAGAGAGTGAGATCTTAACTGTTTTGACCATGTTGTCAATGTCACTTTTGGAAAACTGAGACAGTATATGATAGCATTAACTTTTCATTTTTTCATTAATTAGGTCAAAGTCCATTCTGGGGCCAGTTAAGAAAAAAATAATAATATCTTTTAGACATAACAGCCTTCGAAATGTTGAAGACATCTCAGATGTTTGCTGACTTTTCTGGCAAACATCTTCTGCACCTTTAGCTAATCTTTGTATAACGTGACTTTGATTCTCTTCATCTTTTTGGTGACTCTCCTTTGAATGTACTCCAGATTACCTCTCTTCTTGAAGTGTGTAGCTTAGATGTGGTTTGATACAGAGGCATAATTGAATGGAATTATTATTTCCCTTGATCTGGACAAAATATTATATTAATGTAGCCAAGAATTGCATTAGCTTTTTTGGCAACCACTATTCAGTGCTGATTTATATCAAGATCCCTGTCAATTAATCCTCCAGGGACTTTTTTTATTTATTCTCTTGCTAAACTATGCCTTTGACACCTATATAACTTTAGTTGCTGTTTGGAATAAAAAGATGTTACTTTTTTTTCTAATTAAATTTCATCTTGCAAGTGCATTGTTCCACCCATTGGGATATTTTGGGATCCTAATTTTATCATCTTTCAGGAATTAATAGCTTTAAGACTGAACTAAAATAGGCCAGTAATTTTCTAAAAAGGACTATTTTTTGAAGATTGCCTTCTAAATATCAAGGAAATCTAAGAGACAGTTCATCATACAGGTTAAAATAACAGATCTGGACAGCAGCGACACCTGATTTCCAGCCCTAGCTCTGTCACTTTCCAGGTGACTTTATTTATTTAGTTAACAAACTGAGCTCCTACTATGAAACACATTATCATAGGCACTCAGGACTCATCAGTGAATGAAATGGACAAAAATACTTATCCTCAAGGAGCTTGTAGTCTAGAAGAAAAAGAAACCTTTGAAAATAAATATATGCTCTACAATCCTTAATTTTCTTAACTGGAAAATGGGAATAAATAGATTACTTTATAATATAGTTTGTTTATTAGGGTTCTTCAGAGAAATAGAACCAAAAGGATGTATATATTACAATAAATAAATATATGTAATATAAGGAATTAACTCATGTCATTATAAAGGCTAAGTCCCAAAATCTGCAGGGTAGCTTGGCAAGCTGGAGACCCAGGAGAACCAATTATGTAATTCCGGCCTGAAAAATAGGAAGCTCAAGACACAGTAATATCTAATGCTTCTGTTTGAGTCCTAAGTCAGGGAAATAACCGATGTTTTCACATTTGAAGGTGGTCAAGCAGGAGGAATTCTCTGTTACTCTGGGGGAGGGTCAGTTTTTTTGTTCTATTCAGATCTTCAAGGGATGGATGGGGTTCACTCCTCTTATGGAGGGCTGGCTGCTTTATGCAGTCAACTCTTTCAAATGTTAATCTCATCCTAAAAACCCTCACAGAAACACTGAAAATAGTGATTGACCAAATATCTCAGCACCCCATGATTCAGCTGATTTGACACATAAAATTAATCATCACAAATAATGATGAGGATTTTAGGAGTTATTGTACATAAAGGGCTTAGCATAGTGAGCTCTTAAGAAAAGATAGCTATTATTTGCATAAAGTCTTTTTTCTAACCCCTCTTCAGTATTAAGAATAGAATCAGAGCTCTCCAATATTGACACAATAGTTTTGGCCCTTTTCTGGTGTGAGACTCTGTTTGATGTTTGGTCTTGGGAGGCAGTCATACTGCTAAGTTATTTCTCTGCTAATGCCTATTTCAAGGCTTTGTGAAAATTTGCTCCCTGCCTCACATGTATGAGGCAAGGGAATTACCTACAGACACCTTGCTACCATCTGGAGCAGCCTACAGTGATGAAATACTTATGAAGGGTCTTTTAATATTTTTTGGCAGTGTTTCCTTTTTAAAGAAAATGTTACAAGAATTGGAAAGGATTTAGAAAAACCGAAAAGCAGATTTTTTTTTTAACCTCTCTTTTGAACTCACTGCAGGACTAGTTCACTTTACTTACAGTCAACTCAATAATTAATTATCATTTCAGGGTACATCTGACTCAATACTGTCAAATAATTCATACATGTAAATATGGCAGTGGTCTCATTTACGTGTTATGCTACCACTTGTCAACCTCAGCAGCAGATTTCAGTCTTGTTAAATGTTGTTTAAATGTGAGGGATCTAAAATGAAATTGAAGCACCCTGCATTTGATAGTAAATCGAATATGAATTTAGTGCTATACTCAAAGATGGCATATTTAGTAAGTCCTGAAAGTAAAAATGGCAGATTTTAGAATTTTACTGTAGTGAGCATTTTATTGGGATTTTGATTATCTTTTAAAGGTTGAGATCTAATGATTTTTTAAAATTACATTTGAGAACAATATTTTGGAGTAAATTATATTGAACTGAATTAATGAATGATAAAAATATTTTAAAGAAAAATCACTTTCTAGAGGGAAGACAAGTATTATCAAATTATGAACATTACATTTTGGTTTTTTTAATTATAAAAAATTGTAACCACACTAAGGGTAGAAAAAATTACATTTCCCCATATATCTATCACTTATATTAAAATGTATTAATATTTTATAATATTTGCCTCATCTTTTTTGAACTTCAATTTTAAACTCACCGTCTGTATTTTTAAGGCATTATTTTAATTTTTTTTTTGAGACAGAGTCTCACTCCGTCGCCCAGGCTGGAGTGTAGTGGTGCGATCTTGGCTCACCGCAACCTCTGTCTCCTGGGTTCAAGCAATTCTCTTACCTCAGGCTCCTGACTAGCTGGGACCACAGGTGCCTACCACCATACCCGGCTAATTTTTATATTTTTTAGTGGAGACGGGGTTTCACCATGTTCAGGCTGGTCTTGAACTCCTGACCTCAGGTGATCCACCCACCTCGGCCTCCCAAAGTGCTGGGATTACAGGCATGAGCCACTGTGCCAGTCGAGGCATCATTTTAACTAGTTATAAAAGAAATCTTAACTTGTTCAAGTGTAATGCTGTAAGTGTGGACCATTTAAAGGCAGAAAAGATTTTACATTTTTTCTAGCATATGGGAAAATTGATAGCTTCTTTCTCTATGTTTTAGTGATGAGTGAAGAACAGGACTGCTTCTGTGGTTTTCTCTGGAATTTTCAACAATCACCTACCCATAATCTTACATTCTTCCTAAACACCTGAATGTATCAGAGTCTCAATAAGCAACAGCGAAGTATGCTGCTATTCTAGAAAGCATTTGGCAAAGATACTTCAGGACAACTCTTTGTACAAAAGGGAAATGAGGACTGGCTGGCTATGCAGTGAGTATATATATGGCCTCTGGTGGGAGGCAATGTGGCAGTATTAGGGCCACCTGAATGAGGCATGGATTGAAGGTCTGATTTTTAGTGGGCACATGCCTGTGGTCAAATCACAGCTGCTCTAAACCTTCAGTGTTTCTACATTTGTGGAATGCAGTAATGCCTGCATTGCAAACATGTTGTGAAGACTAGCTACATAGGTAAAGATTTGTTGAAAATATTCAATAATGGCCTCTGGCTGTTGTTGTTTTTTAAAGCAGTATACTAGAAAGACCATTCATGGTGTTTGAAATTATATGTAGGTGGTATAAACAGTCCCTCCTACTCACTTACTCCGTGCGTCCCCAAGTCTCGCAGAACCTCAATGAGTCTAATACTATTTACTCCATGATGGTTAGTTTTATGTGTCAACCTGACAAAACTAAAGGATGCTCACGTAACTGGTAAAAATTACTCCTAGGTGTATCTTTGAGAGTATTTCTGGAAAAGATTAACATTTGAATCAATAGACTAAGTAAAGAAGATTGCTCTCATTAATGTCGTTCAACATTATTCAATCTGCTTGAATAGAACAAAAGTGCAGATGGAGAGCAAAGTCTCTTCATCTTCTTGAGCTGAGACCTCCAGATTCTCCTGCCCTTGAATAAGAGGTTCTTGTTATGGGGTCATCAGATTCTGGGACTTAGACCATTCCCCCCAACATGTAATCCAATTCCCATACAAATTCTCCATGTACATATATGTACTTATTGCTTCTGTTTCTCTCAAGAACCCTAACACATATGCCCACAGCATTGTTTACAGGGGCAAGTAAGAATGTTCATGTCATGTAGCAGACTCATTATTGAAAATCTGTTCCTAGGAGTCTTGTTTTCTTGACCAATTTCAAGCTTTCAAGTTGCTTTTGCACTTTAATAATATAGGGTTTAGTCTTCTTGATGTTTTTGCCAGTATTTGGATAAAGATGTAAAGGTCGGACATATCAAACTTGACAATAGCTAAATTAGGTTCAGAAGTTTAGTACGCCAGAACTATAGGTAAAAACGAACAAAGCAATTTATATGGGAAAAAAATTATCGATATATTAGTTTCATTAGCTTCTTATGAGCCAATACTATGAATGGCTATTAAATTTTTCAAGTTCCATTTTAGGCTAATTAATTCAGGTGCAAAGCATAGATTCAGCAATATAAAGATTGTTCTGTATTCAAATTGGTCATATGACAGCTGGAATTGTGTGTGTGTGTGTGTGTGTGTGTGTGTGTGTGTGTGTGTGTGTGTTTGTTTAACCTAAAGTCCACAGTTTACAAAGGACATTGAAAAGCTAGGTAGAAGCCAGGCTCACTCCTGAATCCTAGCACTTTGGGATGTCCAGGAGAAAGGATTGCTTGAGCACAGGAAGGTGACCTGCAGTGAGCCATGATCGTGCAGTCCAGCCTGGATAACAGAGTAAGACCCTGTCTGGAAAAAAAAAAAAAGCTAGGTAGGGTGCTGTGGACATTATGATCAGATAATTCTTTGTTGAGGGTGGCATGGGCTGTCTCCTGTGCATTTTTAGCACATTCTTGGCCTTTATCCATTAGATGCCACTAGAACGTCCATTTTTCCACCCAGAAAGCCAACAAAAATGTCCGGACATTGCCAAACACCTCCTGGAATGCAAAAGTGCCATGGTTGAGAATCCATTTGCTGCAGGGAATACAAAGGAAGGTAAAAGGAAAGCGAAAGACTGAGAAGGATAATCACGAGGAATAAAAGGATAGGTGCATCTCATTCCTAGAACTGGCCCAACTCAATAATTTTATTTTGTATTATATTTCTCTGTTTCATCTGCCTTCCCATTATATTAATTTTTTTGCAGTCAAGGATTGTGTGTTACTTTGTTTGTTTTTAGTGTTCAGAAAACTCCTAGTGCACTGTAGATTCTTAATGTTTTCATAAGATAAACTAAACTGGAGAAAAAGTGCACTGTAGATTCTCAATGTTTTTACAAGATAAACTAAATTGGAGAAAAAAAACAATATGATGTGGGCAGTTACTAAGGAGACATTTTCTGATGATACTTGAAGAGCTGCCAAAGAAAGTATTGGATTACTCAATGAAAGAATGATGGAATGCTTCTTCAGAGGGCAGAGCTAATAGCAATGAATAAAAGTTACGGAAGCATAGATTTCACCTTATTTTAAGGTCAAATTTTAATATAATATTTATACTTATTTAGCACCAAGAATTCCTGAAATCACCTTGATTATTAGCATTGAAATGAGTGTATTTTGTAATAGAATTGTAAATTAAATGGACTCTTTAATAAAATGGGGATTAGGGTTACTGATCTCCAATACTGTTGAAAATCCACATAGAACACTTGACTCCCTACAAACTGACTACTAATAGCCAATGTTGACCAAAAGCCTTACCAGTTACATAAAAAATCAATTAACACATATTTTGCAATTTATATGTATTATGTAGCACATTCTTACTATAAAGAAAGCTAGAGAAAAGAAAATGTTGTGAAGAAAATTATAAGAGGAAATATATGATAGTACTGTATTGTATTTATTGATACCACAAGTTTAATCATTTGATTACAAGATGAATTTGTGTATGAAATGGTGAGTAACTGCAGCTGCAAACCTCAGTCTATGGGCCGGGTGTGGTGGCTCAGGCCTGTAATCCAAGCACTTTGGGAGGCCGAGGTGGGTGGATTACGAAGTCAGAAGTTTGAGACCAGCCTGACCAACAGGGTGAAACTCCATCTCTACTAAAAAATACAAAAATGAGCCAGGTGTGGTGGCAGGTACCTGTAATGCCAGCTACTCGGGAGGCTGAGGCAAGAGAATTGCTGAAACCCAGGAGGAGGAGGTTGCAGTGAGCTGAGACGGTGCCACTGCACTCCAGCCTGGGCAACAGAATGAGACTCCGTCTCAAAAGCAAAAACAAAACAACAAAAAAACACCTCAATTTATGGTACATATCAAGCAATGCAGCTTTTGTTGGCAGTGCCATGACTTCTCTGCTTCTTAGAAGCACTTCTAGCATCACTAGTGGCACTTCGTATGCATTCCATGTTGTTATGCAAGGTTTAAAGTGTTGCACTAAACAAAATGAAAAACACACAAGAAACACAAGAGATTACTTTTTACTGCAATTTATTAGAGGAATGAACTGCTCATGCAGAAATGATTAGTGTCACGAAGCGTTTTAAATGGATACTTGCAACACTTGAGCTCACTGTAATAGCAACAGGAAGTGGGTATGAATTGATTGCTGTTGTATGGTGTGTACTACAGTTAATTTTATGCAGTCATGATTTAATACTGCATCTTTACATTTGTTTACATTTCTCTCCACCATGGATGGTGCCAGTACAGTTTGTATTTGGGTGCATGTTTCAATATATTTTAACATTTTATAGTGGTTTTGTGTGCATTTTATGATAGTAGATGATAAAATAGAGTAATATCTACATGGATTTTATGCATTAATGCACTTATCTTTTTTTTTTGATATTTCTAGGCTATTGTGGTTTGTCTGCAAGTTCTTTCAAATTGTTGCAAATCTCCAAAAAAATCCATATATCTTATATTACATAAAGTATGTTATATAGTATATAAAATATAAAACATATTATATACAATATATTTATATTTGTGTATTAAATTTATATAAATTTATATATTTACTGAAAAAACTCATGTGCAAGTTGACTTGCACAGTTCAAAACCAAGTTGTTCAGGAATCAACTGTACAATACTATCAGAATTCTGAGATATATTACATACATTTGTAGCTATAAAAATATTGATCAAATATAAAATTATTGATTTACCCTACTTAAAATATCTATGTTTATACTAGTGCAACTATTAAATAATTGACAATAAGGCAGGTATCAGTGGCATAAGAAAAAGATAAAACTAAAGGAAGAGAAGGGACAGAAACGAATATCTCATATATATGTATATATATATATGGTAACATTAAAAATGAGTAGTGAAAATGATAATAATAGAAAATATTTATCAAGTGCTTATTGTATTATAGTCATTGTGTTGTGCTTTACATACAGTCTCATTTAATCCCTACAACACCTCAATGAAATATTTTTATTTTTTCCATTTATGTAAGAAAAAAGAATATTTTTTCATTTATGAAGAAAAAATATTTGCAATTACGAAGAGATAAGCATTTCAAAGGAAACTAACAACGTAAAAAGAAATCATGTATTGCTTTCAAAGTTGTCACTTCGGAAAGAATGTATTGAATTTTGTATTTAATATTTCAATAATATTGTCAGTCTTATGAACATTTTTGGATTGCATTCAGGGTCATTTTTCAGTAAAATATTTGCTCTGTGCACCTGAATATGTGTCTAACCAAACTGTTAGGCATGTGACTCATTGATGGAGAATTTCATTCTTCGGTTACTATATGGTTTATAGAAACACATTTCTGCTCTGTTTTATCTGACAGGGACTTCCATTTTATTGTCAGTACAAAGACAAATTCAAAATATCCATGAAGTTTCCCAAAACATCTTAAAATAGTACAGAAACTTGTATCTATGAGATTATTTTCAAATTATATTCAACATTCATTTTAAATTTTCGTTAACATTCCTACCTGTGGCCAGACCTTAAAACTAAAGTATCCTGGGGTTAAGGGAATATCTCTGTATGGAGAAGGAGTCAGTTCTGTGAGAGTACTGCAACACACTCTCCGGAGCAAACGCTAATGCAATGGAGGCTTTTTGTTTGTTTGTTTGTTTTACTTGGAGAAGACTAAACAATATTGGAGAGAAACTATCGGAAAGACAATAGTGTTCCATTCTGGAAAGCCATATATTAATTAGTGATATTTTGCATTCAATTAAAGAGAGGACAAGAGGGTTAAATTCAAGCAGGAAGGTTTATGTTGCAAATTTTGAAGATGAAGGGCATCTTGACTATAAAGGCTAAGAGAGGTTAGAATACATTTTCAAGGGAATTGGAGTGTGTCAAAGTTACTTTTCTTTAATATGTCAATCTATTGGCATTTATTTCTGATTATCATTGTATCTTTGCTACTGAAGTTATTTTTGAATGAAAACCATTCATTCATGCCATGTCCCTTCCACATAGAATTTTTAGATGTAAAAATTAATTTAAAATTTATAGTGTTTAACCAGGGATAAGTAAAACTCAATTCTACAATATTTATTAATATAAAGACCATGGTCCTAATTTTCTAGGGAAGTCAGAGAAGGCCTAAAGAGACCCTTGTGGGTATTATAGATTTATTTTGGGAACTCAGGTGTCTGCCTTTTCTCCTCACGTTTTAAGTAGAGTTGTCAGATTTAGTAAATATAAATATAGGATTCCCAGTTAAATGTGAATTTCAGATAAGCAATGAGTAGTATTTTAGTATAAATCTGTCCCAAAGACTATATTCTTATAATAAAAAAGTTACTTGTTGTTTACCTAAAATTCAAATTTAACTGGGCATCCTATATTTAATCTGGCAACATCAGTTATAAGGACAGCATAGGTGGATGAATCCTGAAGCTAATGAAGCTTTAGTTTTCAGGGCTCCTCACTGGCAGGCTTTTGTTTAAATCTAATGTTGTCTTTGTAATTTTCCCAGTCTTTTCTTTAAGAGCCTTCTTCCCAATTATATAAACCTGAGGCTCCAGGAAATTTAGATGTGGCCCTGCAGGGGAAGTAATATGAGGAGACAATTGACAAGGTGACTGAAGAAGTAAATTTAGCAGGCTCCAAGAGATTGTTGAGGCCCTTGTCACATTCAGAAATTATTTTCCAGGAGGTAATTAAATAATCACTGGGCCTCGAGGCATCTTTGTAGTTGAAACTTGACTGTCATTGTATAGGTAAGAGACAGGCATAAGATTTCCACTGTGTTGCTATAGCCTAAGAATGAAAAATTCAGTGCTCTAAAAAATTCAGTAATTTTTTTTCGCCATGGATACAATCAGCAAATGAAGACTCAACAATTTTGTTTCTACTTACCAAACAAATTCAACTCTTCAACAAATTTAAATGCCTAGAGGAAGTTACAAAACAAAAAATGAGAATGGTAAAGAAGTGTCCCCCAGGAAAGCAGATCTGGCTTTATTCTAAGGGTCATTCCCAAAAACGCAAAGCTAAATGTTTGTCTCCCTCCTTGATGCAGTGCTCTGCTTTGTGTACAGAAGTGAGTCAGCTCCTATGCATTTAATAGAGACTATGAGGGTGATAATCCTCTTTTTAATCACTCAAGACACTGCCTGATTCTTAGAGCCTACAGTTTTGGGAGTGTTATTGATGGGAGTGCTATTGATTAGGTTTTCAGGTTAAATCTTTTGTGGCTTCAAAAAGCACAGAAACGATGTGGAGAATTTCCACCTAGGTGCCTGATATGGATTAAGGGAACTTCTCTTCATTCAAGAAATTAATTCAGCAAATATTTGCTGTGCGTCTCCTAAGTGCCAGACACTGTGCTAGGGATTGCTTTGGGTTTTCAGTATTTAACTGAATCAGTTGTTTGAGCAAATGCTTTTAAAGCACATAGCTGTTTAGACTCCACAAATGAACAATACATATTTGGCATAATAGAGCCTGCCTTAAACTGTACACAATATGATACTGGATAAATGTTCTCAATTTTTTACATCTTTATGCCATTGACAAGCCTTCCACTAGCATATGTGAAATATATGCCACTGTCCAATGGACGTTGGGTTTGACCACATGACTTCCCTTGACCTCTGGAATGACAGTGTGCATGATGTAGCAGAGACTTGAAATGTATTTGTGTGCTTTGGCTTATCTTCTGGTACTACCGTGACACACCATGGAAAGAACATGCACCTGATAGTCACCAGTCATGGGAAAATGATACACACAGTAAAAGGAGAAAAGTCAGTGGTTCTGGTTGTAAGCCATTTATATTTGGGGTGGTGTTTCATGCAGCATTATGATGGCAATAGCTAGTTAGCATAGGCAGTAAGACAAGTATACAAATAAATGTAAGTTAAGGTAAATTGAGATGTTTTTGTAGATGCAAAATGCAATATGATTTTCAGTGGTGGGAAAGCATACATTTGATATGGGAAAATATTGGACAGAAACCAAATTTGAGGTAAGCCTTGAACAATTTCAACAGGCAAAAATGTCATGGGAATTAATGAACAGTCCAAGTAATCTGAAGTTTTGTGGGTGGTGCAGAATTGGTTCATCTTTCAAAAGCCTTTCTATGTTGGAAAATTGAATATGGTATTGACTTCAAACAGGAGCATTAAATTGTACCTGAGTGTGTTGTGAGTGTCCTAATTGACTCAGTCGAGTACCCTCTGGACTTTCTGAAACTATCCCAGAATCTTTCCAAGATCTTCCCATCTGTGGATGGGGACCGGTGGTAGATGCCCAATGGCCTGATGCTATTTGCTGATACTCTCCAGCATTCTGTAGTTAACTAATACAGCAGCCAAAGGCTTTCATCTGCTTCACCTGGAGAATCTTAGATTCTTTTAGATCCCTTTTATATTTAACAGTTATTTATTACAAGCTTCTTATATGCAGTTTCTTTTCCATATATTTTCTCTCTTAATCTGCACAGAAACCTTTTGATATAGTGTTACCATCCCATTTTATTTACAATAGATCTGAGGACCAGAGCGGTTAAAAGAAATGCTCAGGTCACACAACTACCTACTAAATGCCTAGGCCAGGACCTTGACTTGAACATCAGGCACCTGATCTACAATACAAGCCTGGTCTTATTAAAACTCTTTATGGAACTTTTCTATAAGCAATTCCAACATGTACAGGATGTTACTGAACACTTTTACATGTAGAGTAATAATTATAAACATCTAGGTTTCTTTGGTAAACCTAACTTTTCTATAGGAGGCTCCAGAAAGTTGCAGAGTAAAACTATCCAGAGCTAATCTGTGCTCACTGGCTTTACTTCAAGCTATTTTAGAGCACACACATCCCTCAATCCGTGTATGAAGTTATTAAAACTGGGCTTGAGATTTGAAGCTTGGCTTTGAGAGTCTCAAAGCATTTTTACAATTAGAGAGTAGAGAAAAATTATTCAATGATTGACCTGATGAATCATTTTCTTCCTGGGGTTTTCAGTTTTCTCTTACTTGCTTCTACGAGTTTTATTCATTTTATTCATTATATTCAAAAAGCTTTCACTTTTCTTTGCGTCGCAAATAATGTCTTCCCCTATGCAGACTGTTAAAAGCGTTATCTGTTAAAGCATACCTGGTAGGAGCCTAAAATTTGAATTCAGTGCCTGGAAGCAGGGGGTCCTTTATAGATAGCTGAGGACTTTGAAATTAGTTTTTTCTTGAGATTCAACAGGTCTTGAATGTTGTGACCTTGATTTAATATTTATTGAGCTTCCACAAAGTGCTAAGCCTTCAAGATACAGAACAAATCCCATTTTTTCGATTAAGTTTTTACCTGATTTAATTTGTCTTATTTATATTTATTAAAGTCCCAGCAATGTTGTTACAGATCTATTCACACATCTATTGAACATACAGCATGGTCAAATAATGAGGGGAAAAAGAAAACAAACATACACTCTTTCACACAAATTATGAATGTTTTGTAGAAACAATAACTCATTCATTGATTTCATGAAACCTATGGCTTACCATTTTCCTTGCACTAGTGAAATTATAGAGACTGACAATGCTTTGGTTTCCAATTTTCTTTTAGAAGGTTAATAATGATATTTGATACTATACCATCTTATTAGGCTAATCAACAAAGCCACTCCAAGTCTATTCTGAAAATGGACCTTCTTCTCCATTACAAAAAAATTAATGATAGTCTCGATTTTCCCACTCAGAATTTATCATCTTAATGTTGAGTCATAACAACTTTTAATTTGAGGACAAATTACAGAGAGATTTATAAACAGCAGTTATTGTCTTCTTAAAGGTCTTTCTCTTTATAGATAAGTTACAGCTAACTACCATCAGCAGCTCTTCTGAGGAAATGTCTTGGGGGTCCCAGGGCTGCATTTAATGTCAGAGGAACAACAGGCCATATCAAAGTCAATAAAACTGAGCATCTCCTGTTCAACAATGTGGAACTGAAGATCATTAATGGATTGAAAAATTACAAAACAAAGTTTCTAAAGATATTTGGAACACTGAGAATTCTGCATAATAATCCATAATAGGACTAGCAGTCAGTGTTCCATAGAATATCTGCTTTAAAATTAACTGGTGGTACTTTATTTTTAGAACCTGAATCTTTATTCAGTGTGGTTTGGGACAGGCCAGATGTTAGTTCAATGTCTAGTTCTTTCTCATTAAAGCTGTAGATGCCATAAAAAGAGAACTCCTTAGCCTGAAAAAAAAAAGAAAAAAGAAAAAGGGACTTATTGCAATGGTGCTATGTACCTTAGAAAATGCAAAGAAGGTAGAAGCATTAATAGGAAAAGGATAAAAGTTAAAGTTCTATTATTTTCTCCACTGTTAGAATTCTGAGTATTCCAGTACATCATCTTGAAAACCCCTTACATAAATATATCCTGTTTTAGAGGCTACTGCTCTAAATCTACTAGCTCGACTTTTTAGTATTTTAGATAATCTGGAGAGATACCAGAACTTGTATTTGATATAACTATATACCTAAGCTCAGGTATGTAATAATTCTTTTTTGTTCCTAGAAGATGACTGTTACAGAAACTTAAATGTAACTACTTACATGTAAAAAGAAAATAAATAACATTTCTTAGGGTACAATTATTGTTAATTTTTCCAAAATTGTTGGCTTTGACTTTATTCACATGATCAGGATTACTGTGATCCATTGATAATAGATGTTTCCAAGATTGAGCAAAAGACTTGAAACCATCTTGGACCATTAGAAGACGCTGAAGGCAAACTAGATTTCAGTTTATCTTTACTTTCTTTACCTTCTAGTTCCACAATGTTTTTACATGAATAGTCAGCCACAGAGATGGAGAGCCAAGGGTGCAGTGGGCCTGAGAGTGGAAATTTATGGGCACATAATTTCTTTCCAGTCTGACTGGGTTGTCAATTTCACTGGAGAAGATAACTGGGAAAGGCCCAGATATTACATAACTACCAAAGGAGATCGTGCATTGGGGAATGTGAATGATGTTTTCCTTGAGCTCTGCAGTCTTGCATTATGGCTCTCCAGATATGATCTTGATGAAATATTTTCCTCTTTAAGAACACTACATTAAGAGGAATGTTTCCCTATTAATATGCCTTTAGTTACAAGTAATGTTAATAGGTGTTAAGTGAGCAAGTATTTCTGTAGCCACGTGCATTTGGAAAAGAACTTGTTATTCAAAATTTAACAGTCCTTCATAGGCTACCCTAGACAGCGCTCTCTGATGGAGGAATGTGCATTCATTTCTCTTACAAAGTCAACTCTTACTGGGTTTCAGAATTGCTATCTGCTTAGATCTTGCCAGAATAATGTTCCATGAAACATACTTTGAGAAATGCTGGTCCACAGGGATCATGTTTCCAGGACAGGCCTCCTGAGGACGACACTCTAATAGAATCGTTCCCAGTTTTGGTATTTCAGTTTTATGGAGCAGTTAGAAGGTATATTAAAACAAAACAACAAAATAACCGAGTTGAGATCAGGCACTTAACACCCACAGATTTTATTTATTCATCAAGCATTTACTTAGTGCTCACTTGGTTTGTTTATCTCTATCTCACAGGATTCAAAGATGATTGAGGCATAAGATCTTTCCTGCATAAACATTCAAAAATGACAGGAGAAAGTGAGAGAAAAAGATAGTCTTCTATCTACTTCTAAATGGAACAAAATGATATCTCAGTACCCTTAACTTTGAAACTGAAACAGAGCTTCTAAATCATCTCAAGATTTTGCAGCTTTGGAGAAAGCAAGCTGTAAGACTTATGGCATAGTGAGCAGCATTTTTGCCATGAACATCTGCATTAGGAAAATTTGGAGACTGACCTCTCAAATGGCTCCTCGGGCCATGAATCACGGCTCAGGGGATGGGAGGAGTCACTTCTAGAAGGGCCTACCTGTGAGCTTAAGTGAGATGCCCTTGAGGGCACCATGGAGAAGGTGGGCCAGAGTCCGTGATGGGATTTGAATAGCGAAGGGAGTACTAAGCCAATGAAATCTGGATTGCTCAACTTAATATGAGAACATAAGTACTGTGTGAGGAAAAACAAACTCTGGAGAAAACAGATTTTCCTCTGCTCTCATCCCACAACAATGCCCACAACAATGAACACAGAAGACTTCTGTGAGCAAATGTAGGTCTTCCCCTGCCACCCCACACACCAAGTAAGTGATCAGTTCTGCAGTGGACACCAGCATTGGGTGTCCTCCACTTTAATCCTGACACCATCTACCTGGAGATAACATCAGATACCGCAGGTTAAGGGCTCAGTCCCACAAGACTGTCCTTGATTTCTGATGTCCATCACAAGCCCCAGGTTATTTGTGCTTCTGACTGGCTGTAAATTGAGGTTCCCACAATTCCCTTCTCCTGTTCAATTAATTTGCTAGAGTGACTCACAGAACTTGTTATAGGTAGATAGACAGGCATGAGTGGGGCAGGAGAGGGTTCTCCCCCACTTACTAGGAATGTTGGGTAATGGTTTGGAAATTCTCACATTGTCTCTCTAACAGTGATAAGTTGGCAGCTGGTGCCAAGGGAAGGCCATTTCCTCATGGTCTACAGCTGTTGTACTAAAGTGTTAATTGAATGCAGATACCAAGGGGAAGCAAATTTCTGGGCATGCCCATTAAGAGACAAAATGGCTGAGTATGACTTTCCGGGGTCACTCCACCAGAAAAGGGAAGAAAAGCCTCAGATGGGCATATGTAAAACTTCCTAAACATACTGCATGTGCTCATCTCTCAAGCATAAGGAGGGCACTGTGCATGCAGACAGCCCACCCTAAGGGAAGAATCACTGGAAAGGGGCCAGCCTATAAAGTACTAGGATCAAGGTTAAAGGCCACATTTGTTCTTCAAGCCACCTGCTTGGGTATTTTTCTTTCTTTTCTGTTCTAAAGCCTTTTAAAATAAGCTTCCACTCCTGGTCTGCAACTTGCCTTGGTCTCTTTTTCTGCCTTTGCCCTTCAGTTGAATTCTTTCTTCTGAGGAGGCAAGAATCAAAGTTGCTATAGACCTGTATGGAGTCACTGCTGATAACTCGGATACCTTCCACTGGTAACAAAGTCAGGGAAATACTTAGGTTTACAGGTTTATTGTAAAGAATGTAATAAAGGATACAGATAAAGACATGTGGAGGGCGAGGTATAGGGGAAGGTGAATGGAGCTTCTGTGCCTTCTCTGGGCATGCCAACTTTCAGGAACCTCAGCTCTGTGAACTCTGTCCCTTTGGATTGTTATGGAGGCTTCATTGCACAAGAATGATTGATCAAACCATTGGCCATTCGTAATCAACTCAACCTTTAACCCATCTCCATTTCCTGGAGGCTGAGAGGTGGGGCTGAAAGTCGCAACCCTCTAATCCTGCCGGAGACTTTCCAGTGACCAGGCCCCATACTGAAGCTATTTAGGAGCTGCCAGCCATCAGTCAATTCATTAGCATACAAAAAGATATCACTTTGGCTATTCTAAGGATTTTAGGAGTTATATGTGAGAAACTGGGGAAGAAGACTAAATATTTATTTTTATAATATCACAAGTACTCGCAGTCTGGTGAGATATGGAAAAACTAAATCTCTTAGACCAATAATCTCAAGAAAAGATGATAAAGGGTCCTTATATTTTGTAAAAATTAATTTTACCATAGCTAAAAAAATTGGGGGGACTAGGATGTAAGAAAAAATTTCTGGATATATACCCAGTATATATCCAAAGGATTATAAATCGTTCTAGTATAAGGACACATGCACACGAATGTTCATTGCAGCACAGATTACAATAGCAAAGACCTGGAACCAACCCAAATGCCCATCGATGATAGACTGGACAGGGAAAATGTGGCACATATACACCATGGGATATTATGCAGCCATCAAAAAGGATGAATTTGTGTCCTTCGTAGGGACATGGATGAACCTGGAAACCATCATTCTCAGCAAACTCACACAAGAACACAAAATCAAACACCACATGTTCTCACTCATAGGCTGTTGATGAACAATAAGAACACATGGACATAGGGAGGGGAGCACTACACAC
>CAUYLG010054830.1:0-12614 GCA_963573385.1 Cacajao melanocephalus
GAGGAGGAAGAGGAGGAGAAGGAGGAGGAAGAGGAGGAGGAGGAATAGGAGGAGGAAGAGGAGGAGGAAGAGGAGGAGAAGGAGGAGAAGGAGGAAGACGAGGAGGAGGAAGAGGAGGAGGAAGAGGAGAAGGAGGAGGAAGAGGAGGAGGAGGAAGAAGAGGAAGAGGAGGAGGAGAAGGAGGAGGAGGAAGACGAGGAGAAGGAGGGGGAAGAGGAGGAAGAAGAGAAAGAGGAGGAAGAGGAGGAAGAGGAAGAGAAGGAGGAGGAGGAGGGGTGAGGGGGAGGGAAGAAGGAGGGAGAAGGAGAAGGTGGGAGGGGGAGGGAAGAAGGAAGAAAAAGAAAACAGAAAAAAGGAGAAAAGAAAAAAAATCTAAATGAAAAGAAAAATGTGGCTGGGCGCAGTGGCTCACACCTGTAATCCCAGCACTTTGGGAGGCTGAGGAGGACCGATCACCTGAGGTCAGGAGTTCACAACCAGCCTGGTCAATATGGTGAAACCCTATCTCTACTGAAAATATAAAAATTCAGTGGAGGTGGTGGCAGTCGCCTGTTATCCCAGCAACTCGGGAGGCTGAGGCAGGAGAATCACTTGAGACGCCCTTCCCTTGAGGATTCTGCTTTGCATCTTAGCGTGTCCTCAGGCTGCAGTGAGCTGAGATGGCACCACTGCACTCCCGTCTGGGCGACAGAGTGAGACTCTGTCTCCAAAAAAAAGAAAAAAGAAAAGAAAAAGGCAACTCAAGGAGGTGGTTATAATTTGGTACTTATATATCATGTTAATAGGGGAAGAGGGAAGAGGAGCCCCATTATGGGAAAAAGAATTACTTTTAGGAAGGATCAATGGCCTTCCTACTTTTAGGACAGCTTTGCAAGAATGTCTGTTCTGGTGATTTCTTGTCCTGGTGCCAGTGCTGACTTCCTGAATTCTCATCTTTGGTGACAGGAGTCTATCTCCCTGGTTTTGAAACTTCCAAGGAAAGGATTTATAGCAGTTGAATTGTTTTGAGAGCCTCTGCTTTTAGATAGATTATGGAAAATTCAGAAAAAAACAAACAGAAAATCCTCTTCAGAGTGGTACATCCTGGATCCCTTCAGACAAGACACGCGAAGTACCTGCCTGGGGAGCCCCTCACAGGCCTCCTCCTGCCGGCACACTACCCATCCCTGTGCCCGTGTTTGGTCCTCTTCCCAATCCCTGCAGTCCCATCTGAACTCACCGTCCTCTGTCCCCATTCTCTGCGTGCTAAGCTGACAGGTCACCACACGGCAGCTTGCCCCCAGCCAGCACAGGCTCCCTTCACTACGGCATTTAGGTCCCACCCCCTCACTTGCCCAGCACCTCTTGCTATCTCTTACTCATTCAATAAACACTCCCAGTAGGCTTCTCCCTGCCAGGCCCTGGGCTGGACTCCAGAATGGCAGCGATCTGGCAGACCAAACTCTCCCTAGGATCTCCAGCCAGTGGGAGAAGCAGACGGACAAACCCACAGTTACAGCCTAGGCACAGGAGCCCATGGGAGCTCAGAGGAAGAGTCCAGAGGAAGAGTAGGGCCTGGCAAGCTGGGTGACCTGTTGGTGCCAGGAAAGAGCTGGGCCTGCCCCTGATACTGAAAAAGCACATGTAAACAAAGCGAATGGAGGAAGAAGGGATGACAGGAGGAAGGGAGGGAAGTTGGCTGATTTTCCTTCATCCACCTTTCTCCTCTCTGGCTAGTGTTTGGGGCCAGCCCTCCCTACTCCATGTCAACCTCTGGGCTTATCAGATATTCCAATAGCTGCTCTGGCCCGATAAGCCCTCTCCAGATAACCCCTTTCCCTCGTAATTGAGTTTAAATATTGATCCACCCAATCAAGGCAGGTTAATATTCAACCCAGCCAAGTTCTGGAAGCCTCCCAGCCACCAGATTCTTCCTGGGTGAGGCGACAGAGGGCTGAGCAGGGCTGGAACAGGCAGTCTTCCCCAATGCGTGTGTATCAGAGGGTTTGGGAATGGGGGGTGGGAGGGCGCTGTCTAAACCTGGCTGTACCCTGGAGGGTCCAAGGAACCCTGTGCTCCCTGGCTGGAGGGTCAGGGGAAAGCCAGCTCTGTTCCAGCAGAGGCTCAGCTGGGAGAACCTGCCAGACACCCTTCCCTTGAGGATTCTGCTTTGCATCTTAGAGTGTCCTCAGGCTGCCAGGATCCCCTAGAGCCATATGGTTGATTTCCTCCTCTTACCCACAGGGACCAATTCTCTCAGGCTCCTCAGGGTTTGGTCCTTGAGTCAGCCTCCCAGGGCCTATCCCGTCTGACACACTCCACGTGGAATCTTCAGCCCACCTGGTAGAGGCTCAAACAGTGCGTGCACCTGCTTCCCACGGGTGACTTTCCCGGGCATTCCATGTGGACAGCCCCGGTCAGCACTGCGGGAGCAGCTGCAGCCCAGGACTTCTAGGAGTTGAAGTGCTGAGAGCAGCTACTCCCCTGGCCCAGAGCAGACAGTGGGTGGAGAGCCAGCGGTGTTCACACCTGTACCCAGGAGGGCCCTCTGGTTCCGTGTGTATCTGTGTGTGTGGTTCTGTTGTGGGGCGAGGGGGTCATCAACAATTCCACTATTCAAATCATCTTCCCCTACAGAGAGGCGCAGAGGACCTCAGCTACCAGCCAGCTGTCAGGCTCTGGGTCACCTTTGTGTCAGTGGACCCTAACGTTCTCTAGTCCCCCTCTGTCCTACCCCACCTGAGTGACTCTCTTTCCCTCTTAGAGGCTTTTTCCAGAAACAGGACAGGTGCCTCCAGGCCAGGAGCAATGGCTTCCTGGGGAACCTGTTAGAAATGCACATTCTCAGCCCAGCACCCCACCATGAATGGGAGACTGCAGGCAGGGACCCAGTGCAGGTGGCTTTCCAGCCCTCCCGAAGATTCCGATGCACTGGGACACCACCCAGCTACTACAAGCCATGAATAAAACTTCCTGCCTCTCACCGCCAGGGCCATTCCAAGCTCTTGAAGTAAATTCAGCTCATTTACTCATTGTAACGGTCCAGCGAGGCGGGCATGAGTATTAGTTCTCATGGACTAATTTTATGGATGAGGCAAGCAAAACACAGAGAAGCTAGGCAACCTTGCGCAAGGTCACACAGCCAGACGCTGAATGAGAAGCTAGGCAGTTCTCCCCTGTATCAGGGGCTCACGAAGTATGGTCCCTGGACAAACAGTGTTAGCATCACCTGGGGACTTCTTAGAAACACAAATTCCCTGCCGGACGCAGTGGCTCACGCCTGTAACCCCAGCACTTTGGAAGGCCAAGATGGGTGGATCACTTGAGGTCGGGAGTTCAAGACCAGCCTGACCAACATGGTGAAACCCCGTCTCTACTTAAAATACGGAATTAGCCAGGCGAGGTGGCGCATGCCTGTAATCCCAGCTACTCCGGAGACTGACGCAGGAGAATCACTTGAACCAGGGAGTCGGAGGTTGCGGTGAGCTGAGATCGCGCCATTGCACTCCAGCCTGGGCAATAGAGTGAAAGCCTGTCTCAAAAAAAGAAATACAAATTCCCAGGCCCCTGATCAGACCCGCTGAGCCCGAAACTCTGGGGCGGCCCAGCCATCTGCAGAACAAGCCCTCCAGTTTGAGAACCGCAGCACTGCAGCTCGCTGCTTGAAGAGACATCCCGGGAAACAGCCGGAAAGCCTGACGCCCGCATCATGGCTGGCTGGGGGTGTTTGCTGGAAATGGGCCACTTCGTATTGCTCTTCCGCTCCTGCCCACCAGAAGGCGGAGGACCGCGGCCTGAGAGCCGCACATGCACTCTGGCCTGCCAGCTCTCGCTGTTTGCTGCGGGCCCCTGCCGCTCTGGGGCTGGGCTGCAGCGAAGTGCTCCAGGGTGCATCCGGCTCCTGTGTCCTGGCTCACGTCTAGTTTCCCTGCAGGAGCAGAGGCTGTGTAGGCGGTTGGGGCAGCCAGCAGCCAAGCCAGAGTACAGGGGAATTCTCAGGCTCTGAGCTTGCCAGGCTCCCTCGTTCCACTCTGAGCTCTCGAACCCAATCCCATAGCTATTGAATGAATGCTTGTATTCCCTCCCACGCCTCAGATGTTGAAGCCTAACCTCTAAGGTGATGGCACATGCAAGTGGAGCCTTTGGGAGTATGAGGCCGTGAGGGTGGAGCCCGTATGAATGGGATTAGTGCGCTTGTCAAAGAGGCCCCAGGGAGCTTGTCTGCCCCCTTCTGGGAGGAAGGCCTTCTCCAGCCACTGGATCTGCCAGCACCTTGACCTTGGACATCTCACCTTCAGAACTGAGAGAAATACCTTTCTGTTGTTTGTAAGCCACCTAGTTTACTTAACGGCATTTTGTTATAGCAGCTCACATGTGCTAAGGCAGCCATCAGGTCCCTTCTCAGCCTAAGGACCTGGCACGCTGCTTTCCACTGCACTTAGAACACAGACCTCCTGCCCCCAGGCGGTCTGCAAGGCCCTGTGTCAGGAGAGTCAAAGCGTAGGGCACAACTCACCAGCTGGCCAGATCAGCTCCACAGGTCAAGAGCTGCATTCCTCAAGAAAAAATGAAATGGAATAGTCCAAGTATCGTTTTGTGAAACTCTTGCTAATAATGTGTACTGGGAACGCTGAAAACTCTGAGGATCATTCTGTTATCTGGCCGGATCCCCACCTCCTCTGACCTCCCCTGGTGTCATCCTCCTTCAGCAACAAAGCCCTTCTTTGGGACTCTGGAAATTCCCCAGCCATTCCCCAGCCCAGAGGCCCTGCCAGTGCCGCTCCACGTTTCCCCAGGAGCCTCATCCTATGCCAGGCCTTTTGCTCACTGTCTCGTGTACATGGTCTCATTTCAGCCCCACAAACTTGCAAGGCAGGTGGTCCTGTTTTACAGATGAGAAGACTGAGGGTCGGGGAGGTTAAGTAGTCTGCTCAAAATCATGTGGATCCAGGATTCCAACCCAAGACCTGAAGCCCCTCCCACTGTGCATACCCTCTGCTCCCCTCATAGGGATGTGGGCAGGCAACTTGGGAGGAGAGGGGTGCTTTACTGCAGTGCAGGGTGGGGTGGGTGCCGTCCATGGGGCTTGGAAGGCTGGGGAGAACACAGGCAGCAGGCATGGAGGAGCCACAGCTGTGAGCACCATGGGCACACACATGGTCAGAATGGACACTGGAGACTGATGAGCTTGGGAAAGGTGTGGTCAAGGTAGGCAGGTTTCAGAGCGGGGTAGGGGACTTGTAGGGAGGCCTGTGGGTGGCTCAGGAGCTGCAGCCCTGGTCCTGATAAGAGGTCCTGATTAGAGACTGGGGTGGCAGCGCTGCAAATGTGCTGACCAGCATTCAGCCAGCCCACCCACCCACTGATCAAGCTTCAAACACCTGAGGCCTCCAGTTACAATGGCTATTATCAAAACCCAAAGACAAAAAAAAAAAAAAGACAATATCAAGTGTTGGCAAGGAGAAATTGGAAGCTTTGTGCACTGCTGGAGGGAGGGAAACGGTGCAGCCTCTGTGGAAAACAGGATGGTGCTTACTCAAATAACTAAACACAGAACTGACCCAGCAGTCCCACTTGTGGGCATTACCCAAAAGAACTGAAAGCAGGGACATGAAGAGGTATTTGGTCACACCCAGGTGCGTCGCAGCATCATTCACAATAGCCAAACGTAGAAGCAACCAAAATGTCCACTGAAGGATGAGTGGGTAAACAAAATGTTGGCTATCCATACAAGAGAATATTATTCAGGCTTAAAAATGAAGGAGATTCTGGCCAGGCACGGTGGCTCACGCCTATAATCCCAGCACTTTGGGAGGTCAAGGAGGGCAGACCACCTGGGGTCAGGAGTTCGAGACCAGCCTAGCCAACATGGCAAAATCCCATTTCCACTAAAAATAGAAAAGTTAGCTGGGTGTGGTGTTGGGACCTGTAATCCCAGCTATTCGGGAGGCTGAGGCAGGAGAATCACTTGGACCCGGGAGGTGGAGGTCTCAGTGAGCGGAGATTGCATCACTGCACTCCAGCCTGGGCGACAGTGAGACTTTGTCTCAAAAAAAAAAAAAAAAAAAAAAAATTCTGACACATGCTACAATATGGATGAACCTTGAGGACACCCTGGTCACAGGCCAAATACTATATAGTTCCACTTCTATGATGACACTCATAGAGTCAGAAATTAGAATAATGGTTGCGAGGGGCTGGGACAAGGGTGATGTGGTTTGGATGTGTCCCTTCCAAATCTCAAGTTGAAATGTGACCTCCACGGTAGTAGGTGGGCCTAGCAGGAGGTGTCTGGCAGATCTCTCATGAATGGCTTGGTGCCATCCTCACGATAATGAGTGAGTCCTCTGCAAGCTCACCCGAAATCTGATTAAAAGAGCCTCGCACCTTCTCCCTCTTTCTTGTTTTCTCTCTCACCCTGTGACATGTTGACTCTCCTTTGCCTTCCACGATGACTGTAAGCTTCCTGAGGCCCTTACCAGAAGCAGATGCTGAGGCCATGCTTGTACAGCCTGCAGAAGCATGAGCCAAATCTCTTCTTTATAAATTACTCAGTATCAGGTATTCCTTTATAGCGATGCAAATGGACTAGCACAGGGGGACGGGAAGTTAGTGTTTCATGGGTACAAAGGTTCGGTGTTGCAAGATGAAAAGAATTCTGGGCTGGGCGTGGTGGCTCACACCTGTCATCTCAGTACTTACAGGTGTCACCCACCATGCCTGAGGAAGGCAGATTGCTTGAGGCCAGGAGTTCAATACCAGCCTGGGCAACATGGTGAAACCCCATCTCTACAAAATACAAAAAAATTAGCTGGGCGTGGTGGCATGTGTCTGTGGTCCCAGCTACTTGGGAGGTTGAGGTCGGAGGATCACCTGAGCCTGGGAAGGTCGACGCTGCAGCGAGCGGTGATCATGCCACTGCACTCCAGCCTGGGTGACAGAGCAAGACCCTGTCTCGACAAAAAATTAAGCATTCTTAAGAGGGATGGTGGTGACAGTGGCACAACAATGTGAGTGTATTTAATACCACTGACCTGTACAATTAAAATAGCTGAGATGGTAAAATTTTTATGTTTTGTATATTTCACCAGACTCTCACAAACAAAACAGCAAAACCAGTCAAGGCCTGAGCCACAGAGGTTTCTTACAAATGTGAGTTTTATTTGCATTCTGACCCAAGCACAGACCCCACATACAGACTTCTCGTCTGCACAATGGTACGGTAACAAGTGCAAAACATGCTTTATTTCAGGTACAAAAAACATGGCAGTAGGACAACTCTGAGCTCGACGCCCACCTCCCCAGGACCCCTCACACCCACCTGACCCATCCAAGGGCCACACCACCCCGACAGATACTCCCACCACCTTTAGAAGCGTCACCCAATCTGGAGAAAGGTGTGGAGGTTACATCTTTAGAAAGAAATCACTTTAAATACACGAACATTAGAAAAGACAGTAGCCATGTTTCCACCCAGCACAGGGGGGCTGCGGGGAGGCACCCCAAACACGCCCTTTCTCTTCTGTGGTTAACCGAGCAGCTCCCACAAAGCTTTTCCCAGCAGAGCACACTTAGACCAGCAATGAGGCCTCAGGACAGAGCCGGCGCTATGACAAAGGAACTCATCCCACATCTGAGAGCATGAGGTCTACATGTGGGACCCGGGCTGAACTTCAGGAAGCTCAACCTGGCTCAGGGCATCAGTAGCCGTGGGACCCTGGGCCCCATCTACCCTCCCTGTTGACTTCCTCACCTGGAAAACTGGGCTAGCGGGGCCTCCCCATCGCTCTAGCGAGGATCAAGTGAGAAGCTGAGCAAATGCGCAGAACACAAAGCCTGGCCCCCAGCAGAGGCCGGTCAGCCGCAGCTGCTACCGCTGCTGTTACTACAGAGAAAGGGATTCCAGTGGCTGCTGACTGCCCCTGGAGTGAAGACATCAGGGATGCAGAGGCTGGGCAAGCCACAGAGGGCTGGATGGCCACAGCTGGACCTGGGACCCATACCGTGGGACTCCTTCCATTTGAGGCTGTTCATCCTCCGGATGCAGAAATCTCAGGCCTAGGGGTCTCCCTGCAAAACCACCAAGCTGAGGCCACTGTGAGCGGTCCCCTTTGTAGCAGGAAGATCAGCTGGACACATGGGGGAAGGTTTGCAGGCTCCAGAGAAACCAAGAGGTCCTCAGTCCCCAAGGCACTAGGTGGAGGTGAGATCAGGCTGCCCCTCCCACCCACCACTGCTCAAAGGCCTTCCCCAGGTATCCACCCCCTAGGTGATGCAGTCCAAAGGCCTGACTGGTCTCCAGGAACAGGAAGCAGGTGGCAAAGAAGGAAGCAAAGGGCTCTACATTCCCACCGCGTGGCAGGGCGGACTCTGCAGGAGCCAGCTGGAGAACCAGAACCTTCCAAGGAGGGCTCCCCGGCCACACAAGATATGAGACATGCGACAGGCAGGGTTGATGCAGAAACTGCTCATCTGAATGCTTCCCCTGCTTCCAAGCTCAAACCAAGTCATTTTATTATTTATACAAAGCCCTTATTGTCTGAGACTTTCTTTAACTAATCCAACGGGGATGCAGGTGATGGAGGTCTGGCTCCATAGTCGGCAGACATTTTCTGTAAAGGGCTAGATGGTAAATATTTTGGGCTTTCAGAGCCAAGACACAAAATCAATATTATGTTGGCATAAGAGCAAACAAATTTCTACAATTTTTAAATTGATAAAATCCAAAAAAACAATTAAGTACATATTTTGGTAAATACATGTCTACTAATAAGGAGAAATCTTTTTTGATGGGGGAGAAAACACTTAATTGGTTTCAAAGATAACATTCTCGATCATAAACAGATGGCAAAACCAGGCAGTGGGCCGGGCGGACCCACCGTGTGCTGGCTGACAAGGGCAGTCACACGCTAACAAGTGCTGACACAGGATGAGGGGTGTGGAGCTAATGACATCTTTCTCTCTGATGAAGGCCTGAAAACTTTCCCTGCCCCTGCTGCCACCCCAGGGCTCCTCAGGACGAAGGGCATGGGACAGGTTCCCACTCTGGCCCTTTGCTGGGGGATGTGGTTTAGCTGCCCAATCGCAGGGCTGGCCAGCCCAGGCCCAGGCAGCGACCGCCCCTCCCCACCTCCTCCCATCAGCTGCCCTACAGAGCAGAAAACCCATGCCTCACAGCTACCTCCTAGGGACACCGCCTCTAGAAGGCCCTAAAATGGCAGCGCTGGGGATGGCAGGTGCAACCCTGGGCCACTAGCACAGCAGCTGCCCTCAGATCTGTTAGCTGTGACCCATGGAGATTGGGGAAGGGAAGAAAGCCAGGAGGAGCTTTTGCAGAAAGGTCTGGAAGCTAAGTGGGGGTTTCAGGAGCTCTCAGGGTGCCCCTGAGCAGGTCCCAGGAAGGAGGCCTGGGATGCCTGACCAGCACTGCACTGGCCCTCAAGCCCTGTCCCCAAGGGGCAATGGGAAGGAGATGGCAATCAGAAGAGGGTACACACATTTCCTACTTGCAGCCCTGGACTGGTAGCATGACACAGAGCAGGCAGCCTGAGGGAAGGTGCCTGTGTGAAGCCAGTCGTGTGGAAGACCCACTCTAGGGGTCTTGCCCTGCTCTTGGGGGCCTCGCCCAGTGCCACTTACACTCTCTAGAAGAGCTAAGACCACCAGCTTCATCCACTCTCCAGGAGGTCACACAAGATCAAAAGGGAATGATCAGGCTACCGGGGTAGCCTGTTTTCCCCAAATGCCAAGGGAACAGCAACCATCTCCACACCCTGCCAAGCTGAGGCTGCCTCTGGCTGTGCTCATGGCAAATTCAGGAGCAAGGGAAGGAACCCAGGTACACACCAAACACACACACAAACGTGCACCGATGACACAGACTGTGCCCACACTGTGTCTGGTCCCCGGCTGGCAAGGAACCTCTGGGGGCCCCGTATGTTTGCTGAGGGAGTAGTCAGCCCAGTTAGGGGCTGGGGCTCATTCCCAAAGACATGACGGAGACGATCTGACCCTTGTCAAGAAGTATGCCACCTTGCAGTGCAGGAGCACTGCTGGCACTGTGTACAACCAGGATGGGCACACAGAAAGGTCTCCTGCCTGTTGTGCAATTTTTAAAGATTTTTTTTTTTTTAAATAGAGTCTTGCTATGTTGCCCAGGCTGGTCTCAAACTCGTGGCGTCAAGCGATTCTCCACCTCAGCCTCCCAAAATGCTAGGATGAGAAGAGTGAGCCACCATTCCCAGCTTTTTGTACAATTTTAAGGGAGGGAAAAATGGGAAAGCCCTGGCGCCCCCTAGATTAATTTCATGACAGGTCGGTGCCTCTGCAGAGATCGCCAGGCCTGTATTTGTACATGGAGGACACAGAGACACAGAGAGGCAAAGAGACACATGCTGAGTGAGGGTGTGGGATCTAGGACCCTGACTCTTGGTCCCCTGTCCCTCCTCCTGAACCTCAGGCAGTGCCGACATCTAATCCCCCACCCCCACCCATCATCCTGTTTCCCACCCCCTCTGAGCGCCTAGGGGCTTTCTCCCTCAGCTCCACTGACAGCAGCCTAAGAGGCTTTTCCATTTATTTCATTGACTTGTTAATGATTTTCAGATCTTCAGTTACTCAGGCCAGCCCCTGAAGCAATGCTGGACTTGGAAACTTGTGGCCCTGGCTGGCTCCCATCTGCTGCTGGTAAAGCCCTCTCTAGGTTAATAGCTCTGCATAAGGGGATCCTGGCTGCCTAGCCAAGAGGTCACTAGGGCAACACCTGACCTTTGCTTAGGACCCCAAGCCAAAGCCTTCACCTCCCCACCCCATCCTGTCCTTTCCACGGCATACCATGCCCTTTTCCCAGCAAATCCTATTATTCCCCCATTCAACAGCCTCTGTCCCTTCATTGTGAAGGGACAACCTGGTAACAGGAAAGGGTTTATCTCAACCTTGCAAACAGATACCCAGCAAAAACTGTGATGACCTAAGAGTTAAGAACTCAGCTTTGGGCTTCCCGTTCAAGATGGCGGCCTGAGCACACGTGTCTGTCTTATTTCCCTCTGGGGTTCACTTTTAAAAACTGCTGCACGGTAAAGCATTATTTCTGGGTGCGTCAAGAAAGGAAAAAGAAAAACAAAAAAACTGCTGCAGTTCAGAAGCCACAGGTTGGTGGAAGTGCCCTGGGAAGGGCTGTGGCTTTTTTGTATGTCAATCAAATGAAAAATAAAACCTGGAGCTTTAGCTCATCTCACCCCTATGGAAGGGATGAGCTGCTGAATCAGGCACCTGAGACATTTTGGTACCAAATTACCATGTGTACTTTTGTTTGGTATTTGTTATTTTCTATTCTTTCATAAGCTATAAGCTTGAACTACAACCATGAGAAGGTAAGGAGAGAAGATGCCAGGGGGCAGGCCAGAAAAATGGAAGCCTCTACTAATTGCATACCAAAGCAACAGACTTTTATTAGACCTTCTTTTGGAATTAAGAAGTAAAATATTAGCATCCTACACTTTTGAGAATTAAAATTTAACCCACAATCATTTGGCCTTGGTAGTGACATCACTTGGGTACAGTGATGACAGACAGCCTGAGGGGCTGGGCCTCAGAAGACCAAAGGTCTAGTCCTGGTCCTTCCACGAATGGGCTGTGTGACCGTGAGCACATTATTCCACTTCTAGGTGGCTCCGTTTCCTCATGACTCATAAAAGGAATTCACTGGTCTCAACCTTCCCCCAAGAACTAGTGTGTGGAGCTGGAACACGCACCAAGAAAGCCTGCGGGGCATCGAAGAGTGACATGACCTGGCACCACTGAGTCAGGTAAAGAGGGAGACAGGAAGAACAGAATAGAAAGGCAGCTGTAAAAATGGTGGAGTCAAACATGGACTGAGTGGAAAAAAAGGTAAGCTTCCCAACGACAACACCAAGTCCCAGGAAACAAGATCCAATAAGAAGCAGGGGCCTTTAGCTAGGGGGCCACGACAATTCCGTGGGAAAGGGAGATTCTTTTCAATAGAGCAGTGAGGAAGTGGATATCCACAAGCAAGAGAATGAAGCTGGACCCCTGCTTCACATCATATACAAAAATATACTCAAAATGGATCAAAGACCCTTGTGAGAACTAAAACTATAAAAGTTCTTAGAAGAAAACACAGGCGTTCATCTTCTTGACCTTGGATTGGGCAATGGTTTTCTAGATACGGCATCAAAAGCACAAGGGACAAAAGAAAAAAACATAGGTATCTTAGACATCATCAAAATTAAAAAGTTTTGGAATTCAGAGGGTGGATAAAGAAAAAAGAAAAAAAATATTAAAAAGTTTTGTGTTTCAAAGGACACTACCAAGAAAGTGAAAACAATCCACAGAATGGGAGAACAATTTTACCAATCATACCTGATAAAAGACTGGCATCTAGAATGTACACATAGCTCACACAACTCAATAATAAGAAGAAAGCTCATCCCTGGTAGTCTAGTGGTTAGGAAAACAGAAAACTGGCCGGGCGCGGTGGCTCACGCCTGTAATCCAAGCACTTTGGAGGCCAAGGCGGGCGGATCACCTGAGGTCGGGAGTTCAAGACCAGCCTGACCAACATGGTGAAACCCCATCTTTAAAAAAAAAAAAAGAAAGAAAGAAAGAAAGTTATA
>CAUYLG010054832.1:0-223369 GCA_963573385.1 Cacajao melanocephalus
TCCTCCCTCCTTCTTTTCATTCTTTTCTTTCTTTCCCTCCCTCCCTCCCTCCCTCCCTCCCTCCCTCCCTCCCTCCCTCCTTCCTTCCTTCCTTCCTTCCTTCCTTCCTTCCTTCTCTCTCTCTTTCTCTCTTTCTTTCCAAATCTAGAAAATAAGGTGTGGAAATACAGTAAGTTGCCTAAGATCCCACCGCCTCTCGTGCTGACAATGATATGCTTAAACTCTGGGATGTGTTGCCTGTTTCTGCCATGTTCCTTATTCATGATATTTCAGAACAAAGGATTTATACATACCCATGAAGCTACATATATCCTTTTAAAAAAATACTGTTATTAAGCCATATGATATATCTCATAACTTAATAGAAAAATGTTGCATGTAAGATAAAGAATTTTAGACTGCTTTAATTTTGTCAGCCTTCTTTCTAAGCAGAAATACCAGCCTCAGTTTCCTTGCTTATCAAGCAATATATGCTTCCAAGCAATTGAAAAGTAAAAATGGAAGTACCTTTAGAAATTACTTTATGCTCCTACCATTAATCCGATAGAGGCCCGGAAGCAGGAGGAAAACGAGAAGCTGGTTTTCTGGCAGTGAGGAACAATGCAGAGAACATGGAGGCCTGCTCCAAATTTTAGTAGCTTTATATGCATCATTGAATATAGTTAGTGAGTGGATGGGTGACACAAAATTACAAATTTCTCTTTAGTGGCTTGGCTAAGAAGTTGAAGTTGAGAGTAGATTCTGAATCTAAATCTTTTAGGAGTTAGATACATATCTAATTCCTAGTTTTTCTTCGTGTGTGTATGTGTGTGTGTGTTTGTGTTGGGGGGACGGTTTGAATAGTTCTGCCAGTTTGGCGATAAGAAAATGTAAGGTGATATAAAATGTAAAAAAAAAAACAAAAAAAAAAGTATAGTGAGTTTAAGATCTAGTGAAAAACTGTGGGTAGTCTTCTAGAACCTAGTTAAATAACACACAAAATAGAATTCTTAGAAATATCAAATGTTAGGATTTTTTTCTTAAGCAAAAGAATAATAGAAGAACCAGGAATCCAGGACGGGAGAGTTGAGTGAGCATGCTACCTTCCTTTAGGGAGGAGAAACAATCCATAGGATAGTTTGAGTTGTTTTTCAGTCATAGTGATGGATTTGAACAGTCCATTCAACCCTTTCACCCAGTGCTTCTCTTACTAATTGCATGCCTTTGAGAGATGGGACAATATGGGAGAGATGTGGGAAGATAAATGGCCCTTCAGAGGTGTCCATGATGTTTTAGAATTGGTGTATTGGCTCTAATGAATGTTGTTGATAGAACGGAAATGTCTAAAACTCTGGGTGAACAGTCACTTAGCTACTCAGAAAAATATTTGGAAATTAGGAAAAACATCATAAACATTTGTATCTGTTCCTTTTGATCTCACAAGCGACCGTATTCCCTTTTATCTAACAGAAAAGATCCAGTTGGCTTGGCTGGTTGGCTAATACCAGACAACCACTGTAAAGTCTTCATATGTATGCTATACAGCGTGCAGCATTTGGCAGGGACTCAGTAGATATTTTCTAGGTTGCTTTATATTGATTGAGTCAAGCAGAAGGTATAATGCTTCTTTTTCTTTGTTTGTTTGTTTTGTTTTGTTTTTGGGACAGATCTCACTCTGTCCCCTAGGCTGTAGTGCTATGGTGCAATCTTGGCTCACTGCAACCTCTGCCTCCAGGGCTCAAGCGATTCTTCCGCATTCGCCTCCTGAGCAATTGTAACTACTGGCGCATGCCACCACACCCAGCTAATTTTTGTAGAGACAGGGTCTCCATGTGTTGCCCAGTCTGGTCTCGAACTCCTGGGCTCAAGCAATCCGCCAGCCTCAACTTCCCAAAGCGCTGGGGTTATAGGCGTGAACCACTGTTCCTGGCCACAGTCTCTCAGAAGCCAAAACTATTTAAAAATCTTGATAAGATGTTTATTAAGTATGTCATTCAATATGTGTTCACAGATTACCCGAGCAGGAGGAATTAGAGACGGGAAATCAAAAGATGATCCATTGACAGATAGACTGGGAGTAACTGTGATTCAGTTTCCCTGTCACTGGTGGGAAGCATCACCAGCATCTAAATCAACCAGTGCACAGGAGGATACTGGGACTGGGGCAGGGCAGCTTCAGCTGCCTCTGTGTTTACAAAGCTGTTGGACTTCAGTTGCTATAACTCTCTTGGCCTTTCACTTCCAGTTGGTTCACTTCCCCAGAAGAGAAGGGGCCACTGGGAGCATTTGGGAAATACACTGGTTCTGTGTAGTTGGGAGCTAGCTGACCTCAGAAGCTACAGTGGCTGAGCTCCTTTGTGGTCTGGTTTGCAGAGGCAACCCCCTATGGGGAGGTGCGTTGTGAATGGTGGTAAGTCTACCTAATTTTGGAATGCAGCTTTAGGAAGTCCTCTGTTGCACTGCACCTAAACTCTGCCCTCCTTTGTCAGTGTTATAGTAATGAAGGTGACGTTTTTATCTCCTTCTGCCAGACTTCCCTGTCTATCTTTTCATGGTTTTCAAACTTGGTTGAGAAATGAATGCTATTTTTTGCCCCTGTCCTCAAGCTTCATAAAAGGTACTCAGCTCCATCAGCTCTATGTATCTATGTACTCTGCATCTAGTTATGTGAGATGTATTCATTCATTTAGCTATTCATTTGGAAATATGGATTGGGTCCTTAGACTGTGCTAAGTACTCTGGTAAGTCCTGAGACCACCCACAGAAGCTCATGTATAGAGTGTTTATAATGCAATTGAACAAGTGGGTGAGCATCAGGCTTCCCAGGAAGAAACAGTCTGAAACAAGTTGCTCAGTTTTTGGTCTTGCCTTAACAGAGTCATAACAGAGTGGGACTTGGCCAGAAGGTAGTCCGGTGTGATAAAAGCTTAGGCTGCAGATGCAGTAGTGGCTCCGTTCTGAAAGGCTCTCCTTAAAAGCTGTACAAAGGGCCCTGGATTTTGCCTGGTAGGCAACAGACAGCTGGTTAAAAGGTTAGAGGAATGATGTGATCGGATTTCTGTCTTAAATAAGTCACTTTGATAGTTTGGAGGATCGATTTGAACAGGACAAGCCTAAATAGACTAGTTTGCAGGTTGTTCTAGGTGAGAAATTATAAGAATGTGATTTAGTAGCACCTCTTTTTTTTATTTTTTCCTTTTTTCTCTTGGACATTGTGAAATGAGCTAATGCACAGAAGCATTTAACGGCAGTTCGTAGCAAGGACTCAATAAATGTTGGCCATCATCATTTTCTTTTTCTAAATCATCATGTCATTTCCATCATCATCATCACCAGAAATGGTAATTTCTTCCTTACTGCTCATCCTAAAAAATGAGCAGCCTCCCAGAGGCAGGCGGTTCCCAGATGAAGAGAGCGGTAGAACCTTCTCTCAGAGGGCTCTGGTTCAGCTGATAAAACCACTCCCTGCCCCTACTCCCACTCCACCACCACATGACTACACCTCCCCTGGCAGAATTGCCAAGGAACTTGGGATGGCAAAGATGATGCATTCCTACCCTGGCCATGGAGCAAAACTGTGGCATTACTCTTGGGTGTTAAAAATTTCCTCTTTGTTTTACTGTTATCATGCTTTCTTCTGGCCAGAACTCTACTGATCTGATAGAAAATGTAGGGTTCAATTCTTTGTTTAGCTGCCAAGATTCTTCAGTGCCTTGGCGAAGAAAGGAAATCTGGCACGAGTGTTTAGGATTGCCCACGTACCTTAGAAAACTACACTTTCTACATGGAAAGAGTATGTGGGTGGTCTTCTCCCCAATGTGCCAGCTTTATCCCTTTGAATTATTGGAAATCCCAGCAAGTACCCTATTGAAGGAATTTTACTTGACTTATATATTTTTGAGGTCTTATTTAAAATTATATTTGATTAAAAAAATTTTTTTTTTGAGACAGAGTCTTGCTGTGTTGCCCAGGGTGGAGTACGGTGGCATGCTCTTAGCTCATTGCAACCTCCGCCTCCCAGGTTCAAGAAATTCTCCTGCCTCAGCCTCCCTAGTAGCTGGGACTGCAAGCACCCACCATCATGCCCAGCTAATTTATTTTTATTGTTATTTTTAGTAGAGATGAGGTTTCACCATGTTGGCCAGGCGAGTCTCGAACTCCTGACCTCAGGTGATCCTCCCACCTTAGCCTCTCAAAGTGCTGGCATTACAGGTGCGAACCACCATGCCCAGCCTAATAATAATATTATTAATAATGTCTACTAAGAAAAAATGACAAAAATAAAAATAATCCAAATTTTATTACAGAAAACTCTTTTTTAAACTTTTAAGAATAACCACAGAACAACCAATTGATTTTATTTCAGTCTTTTGTTTTCTAGCTCTCTTATAAAGATTTGTGAGCCAAAAATTAAGAAGATTCAAATGAAAAAAACCTTCATAAAAATGCAGCACTTAAAGGGTTATTTAAAAGAGGAAGTGTTGGCCAGGCACTGTGGGGTGACTCACACCTGCAATCTCAGCACTTTGTGAGGCCGACGTGGGCAGATCACTTGAGACCAGGAGTTCCAGACCAGCCCTAGCCAACATGGCAAAATCTTGTGTCTACTAAAAATACAAAAATTAGCTAGGCCTGGTGGTGCACACCTGTAATCCCAGCTACTCGGGAGGCTGAGGCGTGAACATTGCTTGAACCTGGGAGGCAGAGACTCCCATGAGCCAAGATGGCACCCCTGCACTGTAATCTGGGTGACAGAGGGAGATTGTGTCACAAAAAAGAGGAAGGGTGGTTTTTATGTTCTTTCAATATTGAATGGCTTTTTTGTTTTTTTTACTCTACTGCAAGCATAGTCAGTATGATTTTCCTACTACATCTGTCTTCAAGAAGATGAGAGCCTTTCAAACTAATAGCTTAGAGTCTTCCCAAGGACCTCTCTTTTTGATAGTGTAATAATCTTCATAGATCACCAAAGTAGAATTGTACTGGCAAAATTAAGAGTCTGGATCTAGCTTGTCTAAGTCACAGCCTTTTGTATGTTTGTTCATTTGTCCTACAGTGATTTGTACTTGTGACAATTACCTAGATTATGGAAATTTGTAGGTTTGAGCAAGTCTTTTTCTTCTCAGTATTTCTCTCTTCTTACCTATAAATAGTGAGAATGCTAAAAGCTATAAAAACTTCTTCCCAGGGGTTTACCATGAAATAGTCATCCTTTAAATGTAGAGATTAAATTTTAAGTTCTTTATGTGAGCGGATAAGGCCATTAAGTGATAGTATAGAAAGGTAAAGGTCTACAAGTGGAAATATAAGAAACAGTTTTTCCACATTTTCAAGAACACTCAGGCAGAGTGAATTATTCATGCCTATAACTAAAAAAGGTAATTATCAGTTGCCTTTCCACATAGTACATACTTTAAAATGTCCAGCAAAGTTTGCATCTGTTAGAATACTTTCAGCCACAAGTCTGTTAAATTAACTTAAGCCATGTCAAAAACCACTGGCTCGTGTAACTATGCATCATAGATTCACTGGGCTTCAGGTTCATGGACCCAGATGCTTTTCATCTCTAGACTCCGCTGAACACAGGCTTTATTTATTCTAAGGACAGTATTCCACAGCTGCCAGCTGCAATCAGGGCTATATGCTTTTACTTCCACTTCTGGTGTAGGAAAAACTTGCTTCCTGAAAGGTCCCTCAAATGTAAGAAAACTTTTCCCCTGGAGACCTCTACTTGATTTGGGTCACACGTCCACTCCAGAACCAAAAGTGGGAAAAGTTATGACATAACTCTTTGGCCAGTCAGGCTGTTGAGGATGTGGGCTCAGTCAAAAAGAAGCGGATACCTGGCCAGAAAGGAGTGGATATCTTCCATTCTGCCGAAAAGGAAGAGAGGGCAATGAATGCTTTAGGTCACGAGTAACAGCCATTCCAGAGTTCCTGGGAGGAGTAAGCCTATACAGGAAGGAAAAAAGCCACTGTGAGCGTTAATAAAGAGTAAGATTTGGCAGTCGAAGCTACCGAATGAGGCAGATAAAAATCTTATTTATAGGGAGAAGACAGAGAGCAAAAAACTGACCAGTAAGTGGGTTGAAGATCAGAGGGTATGGCTAAGAATTTTATTGCTTTTCAAGGCAAGGAGAAAGGATGGTTTCAAGTTAATCTGCAGACAGGGAAGTAACAGAGCAATGATCCTATGACTGACTGCTCTGCTCTTAAGCATACTTTGTGTCAGATCATCTTGCTCACTGTTACTAGGGGAAATGAGGTTCTGAAAGACAGCATTTTTTTGTGGGTAATCCAAGATGAAACTAAGCTACCTAACGAAACAGAGAGGACAAAATCTGTCATGGTGTTGGGATATATATTTCTTTGGGTTTCATCTTGGGAGAACTGCTGAAACTAAATCTCCACCCGCTCCACCATCTCCTGACACATGCACACATACTGCACTGCTATGCAGGCAGTGGGGCTGGTGAGGAACATCAGGCCAGTCACAGGGAAAACAAGACACATTTTCTCCATACCTCTCAGTGGTGTGTGAACCCAGCATATGTTTCTTCATTATATAATGACCAAGTTATTTGAAAGATCAAAAAATGTGAACATATACTGATTGTGATTGTACAGTTGTCTGTAATTTAAGTTTGCTGTGAATTTACCTATATGTAGATGTGAATAGATAAGACTTTGCTAGGTTTGTGAAAATCTGGTAAACTATTTGGTCAGCGTAGAAACCTACAGACTAGTGAGAGGAACTTCATGCAGACTCTACTCCACAGAGCCACTGGCCATTCTAAGAGGACTCTTGAGATAAGTGATTAGGGACATTATTTTCCTTAAACACTTGTCATCTACAAATATGAATCCATAATTCAGTGATAAATACCTTTCTACAAGCACCATGATATGGTGCAACTTTGTCTGAAACTTCTAAGTTGAGTTCATTGAAATGGGATATTATCTGGAAGTCTCTGAATATGACAGAATAAGCATTTTCTCAGGCATGCTAGTCTGGGGTATGTGTAAATTGTGGAACACCTATTCCATATCCCAGCTCTCTTTAGGGGGAACTCTTGGATCAAAATGCAGGAGATGATCAAGGTATTTCCCAACTCCATTAAGTCAAGAACTTTGGTTCAAATTGGAAGAGATGATCAAGGTATTTCCCAACTCCCACTTCTTTCTGGTCCCCTAGTACTCCAGGCTTGCAGCCACTGGGAAGCTGCCCTGGTTGAGTACCCCAGCATCATCTGGTGGTACCATGTGCTGTTAATGGCACTGCTGCTGCTCCTTTGACCATGTGATGCAGACATTATCTCTGAAGTTCCTTCCAGGAAAGCACGTTGCCTAGTGCCTCCAATGCCCTTTCTTTGTCCCCATGCCATTGCTGCATAAATCTGTTACTTAACCAGATATGTTATAATTATGTACATGTTTGTTTGTTTTTGTTCGCCAGGGCTAAACAGAGAGTTCTTCCAAGGCAGAGATTTTCATGATTTATAGTGCTGTATTAATTATACAGTGTGTGATCAGTAAATAAAAAGTTCTGATGGCTTTTGGTATTGGTCCCAAGGAGGGAATTTGGACCAAGGAGGGAAGGTGGGAGTAAGAAAAGAGATCAAATCATCAGCTTAATTTCCTTTAAAGTCAAGCTTTCTCTTCTGCAACTTGCCAGTGTTTCCTGGAGCTTGTAGGAAAGGCGCTGTACTCTGGCTTTGTTTTTCAACACTGAATTTTCACTGCAATAGAGAAAATCCCCATCCTTTAAAATGGAGCAAGCAAATTCTAGAAATTTGTGGTGGTCTAAAGACTGCTCAAGGAGATTTTCAATTCTGACAGTTGAGGCTACCTTATATGTTCACTGAAAGTTTCTGAGTTTCCTTGACATTTCTGGAATTGAGGGAAGTCTAAGGGGTATCTCTTCTACATCTGCCTTTCATTTTTCACAAGGAAAACAGCTATGTGAATGTTGGCAGCAAAAGTTGTTTTCAGTATACCATTATATATATACAGACAGATAGACAGACGTAGAGAGAGAAGGAAACTTTTTTTTTTTCTGATGGAAAGTATGAAGGAAATAGAGGAGAGCACCCTGTGAGAAACTAATACCTAAATATACTACCTAAGGTTCTGGCATCAAAAAGTCGACTGGAAAGGTAATCAGTATAATTATATGCAACCTGGCCTGCTTTTATTTATGGGGCTTGACATATCACCCAAATTTGCCAAATATAGGGTTTCCTGAAAACTGAAATTCAAACTCTTCCTGTAGAAATGTGGTCATGCCTAGTAAAGCTGCCACCCCACAGAGGTTTTATATCTTTCCAATACTAAACATTCTTGCCTGCCAGCAGCCTGGAATGAAAATAAAGCCTGAAGTTTCTAACCGTTAGACAGCCTGCTGGGGCTCCCCTAGGTTACTGAGATTTTCCTAGGTAGAGTAGTAAGAGGAACGTGTTCAAATAGAACTTTACAAAATGTGAACAGCACTTGGCAAGCAGTGTCTTATTTTTAGTAGCATTACCTGCTGCTGTGTTCAAGAACAGATTAACTGTCATGGAGCCGGTGATGGTTAATTTTGTGTCTCAACTTGGCCACACAACGGTACCCAGATATTTGGTCAAATGCTAGTCTAGATGTGGCTGTGAAGGTATTTTTTTTTTAAAGATGAGATTAATATTCAAATGAGTTGCCTTTAAATAAAGCAGATTACCTCCATATTGTGGATGGGCTTCATCCAATCAGTTGGGGGCCTTAAGAGAAAAAAGAGTCATTTCTCCTCAAAAAGAAAAAAATTTTATCAGCATACTACCTTTGGCCTCAAGCTACAGCATCAAATCTTTCCTGGTATCCAGCCTGCTGGCCTACCCTGCAGATTTTGAGTTTGCTAGGTTCTGTAATCATGTGAGCCAGTTTCTTAAAATAAATCTCTCTCTGTCTGTCTCCCAGTTCTGTCTCTCAGCCATTGGTTGTGTTTCTCTGGAGAACCCTGACTAATACAGACCTGTCACATATTCTCCATAGCATGGATTCAGACTCCCTGGCACAGTGTCTTGGGTATTAAAAGAACAATGAGCCTAGTCTGACCAGAAATGACATTCAAAATCTATCATGGTGGTGGGACATATATTTCTTTGGGTTTCATCTTGGGAGAATTGCTGAAAGCAGGCCTGATTCAGCTCAGACTCATACCCAGTGCTCAGAATCATTGGGGACCCTGACATAGAACCCATGTAAGACCTAAAAGGAGACTTCCTGAAGTCTTCAGGAGAGGAGAACTTCAGGGGCTCTTGGAACTAAACCTTGGTTCTGGAATTGCATTCTCCCAACTAGCACATTTTGGTTGTTGAAGTCTGAAGGCAAAGTCTTGCTTGACTCTGGAATTTGTTCTAGTGATATGCTGCTATTTTTATTCTGAAGTGTGTTAATATCCTGACAACTCCTGGTGTTGATAAACTATAGTACTGTCCTTAAACTTGGGCAGAGGGACCTCTGCCCTAGGTCTCACAGTTTAGAGAGCCTCATTCTGGCCATGGCCCTCTGGCCCTATCGTCTTTGCTTTACTCCTCTTCTTCCCTCTCCTTCTGGACTACAAACTTGAGAATCCAGGTCTGGAAATTCCATGGCCAACTCCCCTTTTCAGGGCCTGTGAAGATCTGTTTTCCCAAAGGTACATATATTTAGATCTGAGAGGTGACCATGGGGCCACTGGTTGTAAGTAATGTGTGTTGAACTTATAGGTGTGGGCTAATATGAGACACAACACATATGAGATATATGAGATAAAATAAATAGAGTGTGAAATGGATCACAAAAGAGATTGAAAAGAGGACTTTCAGATGGAGCCAGGACTAGCTTTCCTTGCATCACTATAGCGTTTCCACTATAGTACATAGTTCCACTAGAGTAGAATGCCAAGGGGTCTGCGAATTCGAAACTTCAATTTTGTTTTCCAAGAGGTTATCAAGGTATTTTTTAAAATCAAGGTTGGAAGAAAAAATATTTCTTTAGGCACTTTGTTTTTAACTTTGAACTCTTTAGACCCAGAGTATGTGGACATTCATTTGTACTCTAGATCATTACTGTCAATCATTACAACAGTGGAGGAATTTGTGACTCGAATAAACGTTTAGATTAGCTGACCACCAAGTCCCCTGCCAATGCTGTGATTCTACATGTGGTAGTTAGAGGCAGAAGAATATGGTCAGACCCTCTCTAGAGAGCTCAAGAAAAACAAAGAGGAACAACCTCAAGCCACTAGGGCAAGGATGGTTTGACCTTAGTCCAAGTTTCCTTTTGGTTAGACTTTCTATGTGAACACTACTTTTCTTCAAAGCTTCATGACCATGAAAGTCTGCAAGACATTTCATACCATGCCAGATGCGGTTACTAAATGAGGACTTGCCAACCTTGCTTGGTTTCCAACTCAATATTTTATTTGATAAATGTGGATGCATCTTGACAATTAAACTCTCAGATTCCATTGGTATTTGTTTGTCTTTGGGGTAAACAGATAAAAGAAAATTAGAATAAGCCATTGTATATTCTAAAGGACAAATAAATGAGGTATCTTCTGAAGGAGAAACGACACTGGGGTTGAGATAATACTGGGTTTGTTTTCTGAGAGGAAGCATAGTATATCCGTAGAGAATGTACTCATGATATTTCTAGGACACCCACTTTGGTTTTTTGGGCATTTTATCCAGCTTCTCAAAATTGTCTGTTGCACAGGTTCTCTCAAAAAAGAAAAAAATATGTCTAGAACTTGAAATGAAGCTCTCTTGTACTCATTGTCCCCCATGTGGGAACCAATCAGTGTAGTCAGATATCTCTGGCTCTGCCATGCATTAAAGATGCAGAAAAGTCTTCCCTTTCAGATGATTACACTTGAAAAAGACTAAGTGGCATTGAACTCAGATGGGTTATCTACCTTGGCTTTTTATGGATTCCCTTGCCAAAATATTGGTTATAATTCTACATGTCTGAAGTCTGGAGGATTTGTCGTTGTATACTAGGATGGTGCTATGGACTGAATTTTGCACCACAGCCACTCCCACCCCATTTATATGTGGAAGCCCTAACCCCTAGTCACAGATGGGGCCTTTGGGAGATAAGCAAGTTTAAATGAAGCCAGGAGGGTGGACCTCATGATGAAAAGAATGCCTTCATAAGAATAGACACCTGAGAGCTCGAACACACACACTCTCTCTCTGCATGTGAGAACACAGTGAGAAGGCAGCTGTCCACTAGTCAGCAAGAGAGTCCTTACCAGATCCTGACCATGCTAGCATTCTCATCTCAGGTTTCTAGGCTCCAAAACTGTGAGAAAATACGTTTCTGTTGTTGAAGTCACCCAGTTGATGACATTTTGTTTTGGCAGCCTAAATTGACTAGGACAGATGGACATGAACTTTGGAAGGTGCATTGGAAGGGAAAAGAAACAAAATCCATGGAGTGAAACCAACCTTGAGAAAAGGAGGCATCTAGTATAGAGACCGAGGTTCAAGGGGTTTAGTAGTTATTATGGCCCAGCATGGAGCCAATGGCAGAATGTTTTTTAGAATTCAGCAGATCTGGACTGGTGTCAGCCTTGTGGAAAATGGCATAAGAGAGCTAAAATTTTAAAGTCCCGTTATTGACTTTCACTCTAGTGCTAGCAAGGCTCTAGCTAGTGAAACCATGACTGCAAAGAGCTGTTAGAATTTGCAAGACCCATCTTCAGCTGTGACAATGCATGGCATTGTGAAAATATGGCACTAGTTGTCCAGTCAGACCCTTAGAGAGTGGAAGCAGGATTAGCCTACTGGGGATAAAGTCAATATCTACAGTTCTTAAACAACAGGGTTAAGTAGAAGATTTGAGACTTTATACCAAAGGCAGAAACTGGATTTAGTACTAACAGCCCGTTAGGGGAGAAGGCCAAGTAAGTATCAAATATGTAGCCAATTTTGTGAACATATTTGTGCTGAGTTTAGATAGGTTGTATCATTTAATAAATACATGGCTTCTAAGAGGATTCCACCTCCTTCATCTCAAACAAGGGCCATCATCTCTCCATTTCCAAGGCCACTACATTTCTCTTTGATACTTTACTAAATAGAAACACATGCAGAAACAGACACACACACACACACGCACACACACACACACGCACACATAAACATACCGCTTGTAAAAAATTTCTTTTTAAGCAAGACTGGCTTCTCAAAACCTATCCCTATGAGTCAGCTTATATATAATAGAAACCATAACCTTATAGAAAAGGCTTTTTTTCAAAATAGATCAATCTCGGAGATGAACATTACTGTATAAAAATGAGAAAAGCATAAACAAATGAAAATAAAGCACCATAGCTCATCAAAGAACAAATAAAGGCCAAATGAGCTCTAAATGTTAGCTTATCTTATACTTATTAACTTAAATAATGTATTAATATTACAAGCCTATCGTTTCCCACAAGAGACAAATTGCCAGTAAAGTGAACAAAACTCACTTTCATTTCTATTCAGTCTGAATCAATGCTTATAACATAGCTAAACTGTGGTATTAATAGTGTGTTTACAGAATCAGAGAAGCCATGGTCCCCAGCACTCTAGATGTTCTGAGCCTATTTTCATATGCTGGGCTATGTCTACCTGGGGAACCATGGTCCTAAGTAAAATTGGCTATGAGATAAGAGTTTGGAAAGGCATAATAGAAATGCTAGAAAATACGGGAAAATAATTTTGGTTAAGGGATACAAGTTGTTCTTGTGCCTTAATTTGAAGAGTAAAGAATAAAAAGATGGTAGTGTAAAGGATTTAAATGTGACATCCTCAGAAAATGACCTTTGTAATGATTTTCTTCTATTACCAAGAAATGCTAAAGACCAGTACTGTGCTAATCCTATTCTTTCTCCTTTATACTTTTAAGTCAGCTGGTATGGATCCTCATTCACATCTTATATCCCTAACACATTAGATAAACTTCTTTTCTTGTGCATGAAGCAATACAGGTTGTTGCTATGGATTTGGATACTGTTTGTTTATTCTCACCAAAGTGCATGTTGAAATTTGATCCCAGAGTGGTGGTATTGGGAGGTGGGGCCTAGTGAGAGGCGTTTGAGTGGATCTCTCATGAATAGCTTGGTGCTGTTTTCCTGGTAGTTGTTTGTATTAATCTGTTTACATGCTGCTGATAAAGACATACCTGAGACTGGGCAATTTACCAAAGAAAGAGCTTTATTGGACTTATAACTCCACATGGCTGGGGAGGCCTCACAATCATGGTGGAAGGTGAAACACAAGGAGGAGCACATCAGGTCTTACATGGATGGCAGCAGGCAAAGAGAGAGCTTGTGCAGGGAAACTCCTGTTTTTAAAACCATCGGCTTTCATGAGACTCATTCACTGTCACAAGAACAGCATAGGAAAGACCCATCCCCAGAATTCAGTCACCTCCCACACCACATGGGAATTGTGGGAATTACAATTCAAGATGATATGTGGGTGGGGACACAGCCAAATCATATTCCACCCCTGGCCCCTCCAAAATCTCATGTTCTCACATTTCAAAATGAATCCTGCATTCCCAACAGTCCCCCAAAGTCTTAACTCATTTCAACATTAACTCAAAAGTCCACAGTCTAACATCTCATTTGAGACAAGGCAAGTCCCTTCTGTCTATGAGGCTGTAAAATCAAAAGCAAGTTAATTACTTCCTGGATATAATGTGGGTACAGGCATCGGGTAAATGCAACCATTCCAAATGGGAAAAATTGGCCAAAACCAAGGGGTCATAGGGTCCATGGAAGTCTGAAATCCAGTGGGGCAGTTGAATCTTAAAGCTCCAAAATAATCTCCTTTGACTTTGTGTCTCATGTCCATGTCATGTTGATGCAAGAAGTGGGTTCCCATAGTCTTGGGAAGCTCCACCCCTATGGCTTTGCAGGGTACAGCCTCCCTCCCAGCTGCCTTCACAGGCTGGTGTTGAGTGTCTGTGGCTTTTCCAGGTGAACGGTTCAAGCTGCCAGTGGATCAACCATTCTGGGGTCTGGAAGATTGTGGCACTCTTCTCACAGATCCACTAGGCTGTGCCTTAGTAGGGACTCTGAGGGTCGGGGGGCTCTGATCCCAAATTTTCCCTTCTGCACTGCCCTAGTGGAGGGTCTCCATGAGAGCCCCACCCCTGCAGCAAACTTCTGCCTGGGCATCCAGGTGTTTCCATACATCTGAAATCTAAGCAGAGGTTCTCAAATCCTAACTCTTGACTTCTGTGCACTTGTAGGCTCAACACCATGTGGAAGCTGCCAAGGCTTGGGGCTTACACCTTCTGAAGTCATGGCCCGAGCTCTGTGTTGGCCCCTTGCAGGCATAGCTGGAGCAGCTCAGTTCCAGGGTACCAAGTTCCTAGGCTGCAAGCAGCATGAGGACCCTGGGCTTAACCCACAAAAGCACGTTTTCCTCCTAGGTCTTTGGGAGGCTGTTGTAAGGACCTTTGACATGCCCTGGAGACAGTGTCCCCATTGTCGTGGGGATTAACATTGGACTCCTCATTATCTATGCACATTTTTGCAACTGGCTTGAATTTCTTCTCAGAAAATGAGATTTTCTTTTCTATAGCGTTGTCAGGCTGCAAGTTTTCTGAACTTTTATGCTTCACTTCTCTTATGAAACTGAATGCCTTAAACAGCACCCCGGTCACCTCTTGAATGCTTTGCTGCTTAGAAATTTCTCCCATCAGATACCCTAAATCATCTCTCTCAGGTTGAAAGTTCCACAGATCTCTAGGACAGGGGCAAAATGCCACCAGTCTCTGCTGAAACATAACCAGAGTCACTTTTGCTCCAGTTCCCTTCAAGTTCCTCATCTCCTTCGGAGACAATCTCAGCCTGGATTTCATTGTCCATATCATTATCAGCATTTTGTCAAAGCCATTCGACAAGTCTCTAGGGAGTTCCACATTTTCCTGTCTTCTTCTGAGCTGTCCAGACTGTTCCACTTCTACTTGTTACTCAATTAGAAAGTCACTTCCGTATTTCCAGGTATCTTATCAGCAGGACTCCACTGTACTGGTACCAATATATTGTATTAGTACATTTTTATGCTGCTGATAAAGACATACCTGAGACTGGGCATTTTTAAAAAGAAAGAGGTTTATTGGATTTACAGTTCCACATAGCTGGAGAGGCCTCATAATCATGGTGGAAGGTGAAAGGCAAAGAGGACCAAGTCACATTTTACATGCATGGCAGCAGGCAAAGAGAGAGCATATGCAGGAAAACACCCATTTTTAAAACCATCAGCTTTCGTGAGACTCATTCACTATCACAAGAACAGCACAGGAAAGATCTGCCCCCATAATTCAATCATCTCCCATCAGGTTCCTCCCACAACACATGGGAATTGTGGGAGTTACAATTCAAGATGAGATCTGAGTGAGGACACAGCCAAACGGTATCACTGCTTTTGTAAGACTGGACTAGTTCTCTCAAAAATCGTTTTGTTTCTGAGATAGTGGGTTATTATAAAGCCAGGATGCTCCTCAGGTTGCCCCCTCTTTGTCTTTGTAATCCTCCCCCTCCTTTTGCTTTCTGCCATGAGGGCAGCCTGAATCTCTCACCAGATACAAATGCCCAGTCTTGAACTTCCCAGTCACCAGAATCATGAGGCAACCCTCACCACTTTATTTTTATTTTTATAAATACCTCATTTCAGGCAACCCCCACTCACTTTATTTTTATTTTTATAAATACTTCATTTAGCTATAACACTAAACGAACCACACAGACATCTATGTATAAAACTTAACATCATGGGGTACAATAAAAAAAATATGTTTTCCAATCATATTTTAAGAACTGCTTATATATAAAGGAGAGTTTATCAAGTATTAACTTACATGATCAAAAGGTCTCACAATAGGCTGTCTGCAAGTTCAGGAGTAAGGAGAGCCAGTCTGGGGCCCAGAACTGAAGAACTTGGAGTCTGATGTTTGAGGGCAGGAAGCAAACAGCATGGGAGAAAGATATAGTCTGGGAGGCTAAGTCAGTCTCCCTTTTTCACATTTTTCTGCCTGCTTATATTCTAGCTGCTCTGGCAGCTGATGATTAGATTGTGTCCACCCAAATTAAGGGTAGGTCTGCCTTCCTAGCCCACTGACTCAAATGTTAATCTCTTTTGGCAACACCCTCACAGACACACCCAGGATCAAGACTTTGTATCCTTCAATCCACTCAGTATTAACCATCACAGTGGTGTAGTCCACATTTTGGACTATGACCTTGCAGCTCAGCTACAATTGGGTATCTGAAGCACTTTACCTCAGCCTGGCACACTGTGGGACTTGAATTAAGATCTCCCTTTGAGCAAATATTGAGCATTTTGAACAAATGGCATAGAATAAAAAGAAGCCCCTTAAGTGGATGAAGAGCACAGCAACCACATATCTTGGGTTGTTTGAAACAGACCTGGTTTACTGTCCCTTTTCACTCACAAAAGCATCTCCAGTTTTTTTTTTTTTAATAAAACGATGTGTTTGCCCTAATTAAGTGGCTTAAATATCACACAATGAATCTTATGCATCAGAATACATTGCTTCTTCACTCAGCTCAAGAACTGGTGGCAAAGAAGAGAAAGTCTGAATCAGATTGCGGCCATAAATATACTTTGTAGTTTTTCCAATTGGTTTATTGTTATTAGCAAATTTTGGCACGCTTCCATTTTCCCTTTCTTTTAGTCATTATTTCCACTAAGAATTCCAAAGATTTGTATAATTTTGAATTTTGCATACCATGCTATGTTTTAGACTTTCAGTCATAACATTTATATTCTGATAGAAGGGAAAATTTGTCATAAAAGCCCAAAGCCTGGAAGGTTTGCTTTAGCCTTAAGCCATGAGATTTTCAACTGTCAATTATTTTACATGTGAAGGATTAACTAAAGACCAAAAGAGGGGGAAACTAAATATACTAAAAATATCCCTTCCTTTCCCTTTTTTGAAAATTTCTAAGCCTCCAAAATGCCAAAATATATTGTACATGGATTGATTTACTTATTTTAATGGACAAATAAAAATTGAATATGTATTATACAAGAATACAATACATTGTTATTAACTGTAGTAATCACACTGTAGAACAGACGTCTTGAACTTGTTTCTCCAAGCTGAAATTGTGTATCCTTTTACATCTGCCCAACTCTGCCATTCAGCGGGAGTCTTTTAATTAAACCTGCTACAAACTACCATTATGTGCTAAAGCATTCTGCTAGATTTAGATTATTGAAGACTTGGTCTCTTCTTTAGGGAAGCTCCTAGTCTGAGAAAGGATAGCTATAAAATACCAGTCACAAAGCAATGTGATAACTATGGGAGAAGCATTCTGCCAGTGTCTGTAATGCTTTCCCCACACTTCCTTCCTAGGACCACCTTACGTTAACCCTGGAGTTTGACTGTGAAAGTCTAATTGTTCTGTCTCCAATCTCTCTACACTTTTGGAACAAGAGTCGAAAATAAACAGAAAATGTAAAAAAATTAATTTGTCTGGCTCCAAGTTATATTCATTAACTTTCTCTGTAGAAAGTCAAAGGCTAGTGGTGTTTGATGAAGCTTCAATCTGAGTTCTTCTCTCAGGGAAAAAATCTTCATGAAGCTGATGTGAACAGTGGGGAAAAACAAGGCAACAAAGGGACTGTCCTAAGATGATCATATTAAGTGAACTCATCCTAAGCCTGGAGGTGACCTCATAGAGTAGAAGCAGCCAACTGAAAATGTCCTAATGAGGTCATTAATCCCTCCTCCTTCACTGATTCCTTACAAAGTTGAGAAACTCCATGAAAATATTCAGTTACCTGGTCCTTCCATTGTACCATCACATAAACTTGTTTCATTTGCTAATTCAGACATCATATGTTTATGCTGTCCTCTCCATTTCCCCTTGCAGAGTACTGTTCTTACAAAGTGTTAGCTTTTGCATTCACTGTAACTTTTCATAGAGGCACAATTCATGTACAGCATTCCTGCCATCAGGGAAACTCTCTTAAGCTCCATTCATACTGAAAACAAATGGTGGTCACAGAAAGATGCCCTGGACATATGGTTGATGTTCTAAGTGACTGGGAACATCCTAGAAAAAGAAGTAGTGTGTAAAAAAATTCTGTCTGCCTGAAATGTATCAATGACCTGGGAAATGAATCAGAGATACGAGAAAGTAGAGAAGCTGAATCTGAATACTGGAATTTTCTTTAATCTGAATACTGGAATTCAGGTTCTGAGATTTCACAGAGACAGGATTGGTAGCAGGGCTAGAAGAAAAAGAGCAGAGAGTGGTGAAGGAACATTCCAAGCAATTTTCTCTCACCTTGGGGGATTGTTTTGAACCTACACAGTTAAGGTGGAAAGCAGCTTATATAGAATGAAGGTCCCAAAAGTGAATATAGCTTAGACATCATGATTTCATCTCTCTCTCCTGGACTTTATCACAATGGCATCGCCAGTGTGCTTAGGGTGAGCAAAAGATGTTTGTTTTTAATAAGTCTGCTGTAGATAGGTCAGAATGTAGGCGTAATACATATCCTGCTTTGCTTGTAGGAACCTTAAAAACATAGAATTATAAAATCTGAAAAGCAGAAGGAGTTTAAAGATCACCTGTTTCAATATGTGTGTGTGTGTGTGTGTGTAGTGAGGAATCTATTGATTACCTCTATCACAATCAATACGGTGCCAGTAAATAATGAAGTTTCCTGGATCTTGTCACAGAACAAATGAATCAAAATTTTTGTGGGGGCTATAGGTTAAAAAACCTGCATATTATTAATAAATAAGCTGCCTAACAATTTATTTGGTACATTAAAGCTTGAGACTCACTGGCCTAATCCATCCTTTCATTTGCTAATGAGAAAACTCGGCCATTTCTTCACCGACTAATTGGTAGCAAAATACGCATGATGCAAGAGTTCTCCTGACCCCAGTTGAATACATTTTTAAAAAATGATTTCATGAAGAGACTTGGTCTCTCCTATAGCAACGATTACTTTCTGTTTCATGCAAACACCAAGTCCTGAAAGGTTCCTTAATGGGATAAAGCTTCTAGTTTTGTAGGTACTTAGTTTTATCAATTAAATGCTAAACAGAGTACATTTTTACAAGAGGCTTTAACCAGTCACTTAAATCCTCCGGAGAAATAGCCTGATGACTCAGGATGAGACATCCTCTGGTCTCTTCTTGCATCCAAAGTCATGTTTGGCTCCATTTACAGATTATCCTGTTTGATAGCAAAGATGTTTCCCCTAGGGGTTTCATGGAGCATGTATCTGGGTCATTTACCTAGGATGACAGCTCTTTGAAATCTCCTATGTATCCTCTTGCAGAGCTAGTTTGGGGCAGATAAAACTGTGCATCTCTACATAGGTCAAACACATTTCCCAACCTTACTGTCTGGTGTATTTATTTATTATATTGCATACTGAATGTCTTTGTAAAATTTATTTTGGACAAAGGATTCTGTTGTCAAAAATAAGGCATATATATATATATGTATATATATATATATGTATATAGTTTTTTTGTTTTTTGTTTTTTTAGATGGAGTCTCACTCTGTCACCCACGCAGGAGTGGTGATTTCGACTCACTGCAACCTCAACCTCCTGGGTTCAAGCAATTCTCCTGCCTCAGCCTCCTGAGTAGCTGGAATTATAGGTATGCACTTCCACACCTGGCTAATTTTTGTATTTTTAGTAGAGACAGAGTTTCACCATGTTGGTCAGGCTGGTCTCAAACTCCTGACCCCCTGACTCCCACCTCAGCCTCCCAAAGTGCTGGGATTACAGGTGTGGGCCACCGTGTCTGGCCAGAAGATATAGTTTAAAAAATGTGTTTCTTTGAAGAGTAACACTGATTTCTGCATTTAGGGATAGTCTGTGTGGGTTGCTATATCATTGCTATGGACTGAATAGTGTCCTTGCTAAATTTATATGTTGAAGCCCTAACCCTCAATACAATGGTATCTAAAGAGAGCTTTTAGGAGGTACTTAAGGTTAAATGGGGTCATAAGAGTGGGGCCCTAATCTGATAGGATTGGTGGTCTTATAAGAAGAAGAAGACAGAGAAAGCCCTCTCTTCACATACATGCACCAAGGAAAAATCATGTGAGCACACGACAAAGTGGGGGATGTCTGCAAGCCAGGAAGAGGGCCCCCACCAGAAACTGAGCATGCTGGCACCCTGTGCTTGAACTTTCTGGCTTCCAGAACTGTGAGAAATAAACTTCTGTTGTTTAAGCCCCCCAATCTATACTATTTGTTATGGCAGCCTGAGCAGATTAAGATAATCATGAAGCGTAGGCCTGGTTTCAGAAGTGCACATGAAAACACACAGTAGTATGCTCCCAGATAGGCCTCTTCCTGGAACACATATTTCCTATCCCGGATGCTCTCAGGTTTTGCTTTGTGTGTATGGCCTCTCTGTGAGTAACCTTGCTTGGCTTTTTAGCCTCTAGCTTCTTTCAGATAGCTCCATGGCAGTGTTAGAGTGATGTCCTACTGGTGTTTCCTTGGGATTGTTAACCATAACATGATGCACCAACCCTCTTAAACCAGCCTGGGTAGCATAATGAGAGCCCTTCTCTACAAAAAAGTTTAAACAATTATCTGGGTGCAGTGATGTGTGCTTGTAGTCTCAGCTACTTGGGAGACTGAGGCGGGAGGATCGCTAACTATAGGTTGTACAACAGAACTCTAGAACACCTTCATCTTGCATAACTGGAATTTGTTACTATATTATATTCTTGAGACGTATCTAAACTCTTGAGTTTGTATACTCTTCTATTACATCATGATGACTGTCTTCAAACCTTTACAAGTGACTGGGCTAATAAACTTAATTTAAAGTGACTCTTACTTCAGATAAGTTATTTCATTGATTCATATTTCTTCCAACCTTAGCACCACCAGAAATCAGAGCTTCTTGATGGTGGGTAGATCTGCCAGGCCTTGCCTTAGAAATGAAGAAACGCAACCTTATTAAAGATATTTCAGGGTCAAAGACCTAATATATAGCGGTACGTTGGCATTAGAGAAAGAGAATCCATTTTAAGAAACGAGGGAGCTAATAAGTATGTGGGTGTTTGTGGAGAAAAGAAGAGGAAATCAGATTTGTGAAGCTGGGCAGTGGCCCATTACTGGACTTCGGATAGACTTTTCAGATGACTGACATGCCACAAAACCACAGGCTTGGAGACAGCATTCTCTTAAGGGACGGGGTTGAGCATAAGGTCACCCAAAGGCAGAAGAAAATATTTATTTTGCTATTTAGAGTTGTTTTCCTTTTTTTAAACAAACTCTCCATCAATTCCACAGCAAGAGCTTTCTTCTGGCACATCTGGTTTATGTGAATGTTAGTGACTTTCCCAGGAAGCCGCAGCCTCACACAAAGGCCCATGATCACTTCACCAGGTAATGATTAATGTCATGTTGCAATTTCACAATATTGTAGTTGAATAACTAATCAATTAACTAAGGTTTTGTGAGTACCTTATGTGTGAAGAACAATAATTTACTTATGTGACTATTCTTTGATGACAGCAGTCAGTTCCTTCTGGAAAGTGTAGATTAAGCCATGGTATTTCTTGGTAAATAAATATACTAGTCAAAGACCAAGATATTATGTATGTGTATATACTAATGACTTTAACAGAGATATAAACCCTTATTTTAGGAATTGTTTAGTACTAGTAGCAGAGTTCTAAATTGATGCTATGTAAAGAATTTCCTCTTTATTATATTAGTCTTGAGAATTACAACCAGTGAATCCCAGTAACTGGAAAATACCTTAGGGTTTATAAAAGGAAATCCATTAATTCTACAAATTAAATATTTGAAGACCAAAGAGGGTAGGAGACTTGTCCAGGCCTCCTGAGTCTTTAGATTTTTTAATTAGAGCACTAGTCCATGCAGATTGTATTTGTCTTCTTAAGGTTGTGATTCATGGGGTATGCATGCATTGCTTAAGAATGCACATTTACTGTTTCTGAACTACCTGAGTGGCAGGATCAGCCATGTCCCAGACCCCAGCACCACACAGTATACCCATGTAACAAACTTGCACGTGCATCCTCTGAGTCCAAAATAAAAGATTAAAAAAAAAAAAAAAGAATACATCTTTAAACACCCAGCTCTGACGGAGGATTCAAAAGAAAGGTGGCAGCACAGGATGTGGAGGTGAAGGACAACCTCCTTTTTCTGAGCCGACGTAAGTAGCTAATGTCATTCATGTAAAGCCCTTATGCTTGATTGCATAAACATTCAACACTGTGTAGAAAAATAAAAGGACATCTGTGGCTGGAACATCTGGATGGGTACAGCCAGTCTCTGTGGTTTGTCTCTTTCTAAGATGTCAGAAGTGGCATACTCTAAAGGTAGTTCAGCCTACGATTTTGAACACGTTCCCTGAAACCCAGAGAATCAAATTGTTAATGCTGCCATGAGTTCTTTACAATGGTTTTACATTAATATTGCCAGGAGAAACTTTAAAATCACCAATGCACCAGGCCGCTTCCCAGACCAATGAAATCAGAATTTCTGGGCTGTGACCCAGGCATTGGTAATTTTTAACACTCCCCAGGTGACTCTAATGTGCAGCCAGGCCTGAGACCTATTGAATTACTCATAAAATCTGGCAAAAAACAGAACAAAACAAAACAAAAAAACACACACACCCAGATTGTTTATAAAATGTGCTTCTTATCAAGGAAATAAAGCAATGTTCAGTTAACTACATTTAGCAAACAATTCCCAATTTAGCTGTCACTGTTTTTAATCTGTGAGATCCTCCTCTTCCTCCTCCTCCTCTTCCTCCTCCTCTTCCTCCTTCTTCTTCTTCTTTTTTGAGACAGGGTCTCACTCTGTTGTCCAGGCTGGAGTGCAGTGGCTCCATCATAGCTGACTGCAGCCTTGAATTCCTGGACTTGAGAAATTTTTCGGCCTCAGCCACCTGAGTAGTCAGGACTACAAGTGGGACTACAGGACTACTGCCGTATAAATTAAAAAATCACAGTCCTGGCTATTTTTTTTTTTTTTTTGGTAGAGATGGGGTTTTCCTATGTGGCCCAGGCCTCCTGGGCAAACTGGCCCCAAGCAGTCCTCCCAACTCAGCTTCCCAGAGGTGCTGGGATTTCAGGCATGCGCCGTACGCCTGGCAGGGATTCATCCTTCTTTTGAGACTTAAAGATATAGATGATGGGGGGATAGAGGCAGCAAATCACATTGCCACGTATATACCTATGCAACAACCCTGCATGATCTGCACATGTACCCCAGAACCTAACGTACAATAAAAAAAAAATAAGTCAATGTTTAAACCCTAATCTTCAATTTCTGACATTTAAGACTTTCCCTCCTTATGTTCTTCGTCTCAAGATAAACATTTGTAGTTTAACCAATTTTCTAGTCAACAATGATCATTTATTAAATTCCTAATGTTTGCCTGTCTCTGTGTTAGGTACTTTGTACACTTAATTTATTCCTCACAACAGAGTTATGCATTAGACATTATTATCCTCATTTTGTGTAAAGGAAAATGGAATCTCAGAGAAGCTGAGTTGGATGACAGAAATAGCCATTCTGATCCCCTCAACTAGTTTTTTTTTTCTTCCTATTCTAGTATACTGTATCCTGACAATAGCACGGTGTCACAGTCCGGATTCTCCCGGACTGAGAATCCGCAAATGTGTGCTCTTGCCTGGATCTGCTACTAATGTCTCTTACAAGTCCCATAACTTGAACTTCTTTGTCTTAAGAAAACAAGAAGGGGCTGGGCATGGTAGCTTACGCTTGTAATCCCAGCACTTTGGGAGGCTGAGGCGGGAGGATTGCTTGAGCCTAGGAAGGAGTTCAAGACCAGTGAAACCCTGTTTCAAAAAGAAGTTATTAAAAAAAAAAGAAGAAGGGCTGGGGGCAGTGGCTCACACCTATAATCCCAGCTCTCTGGGAGGCCGAGGCAGGCAGATTCCTGAGGTCAGGAGTTTGAGACCAGCCTGGCCAACATGGTGAAACCCTATCTCTACTAAAAATACAAAAATTAGCTGGGTATGGTGGCTCACGCCTGTAGTCTCAGCTACTTGGGAGGCTGAGGCCTGAGAATCCCTTGAACATGGAAGGCAGAGGTTGCAGTGAGCCAAGATCAAGCCACTGCACTCCAGCCTGGGTGACAGAAAAAAAGAAAAAAAAAAAGATTCAATAAGGCAGGAAAGAAATCAGTCACAGAAGATTAAATTTTTATTATATAAAATTCCATTCATATGAAAATTCTAGAAAAGGCAAAACTATAGAGACAGAGAATTGGTTCAGTGGTTGGCTGGGGTGTGAGAGGGGATTGTTTGTCACAGGTTTGAGGAAACTTTCTGGAGTGATTGGTATGTTTTAAACTGGACTGTGGTGCTAGTTGCATAATCATACATGTCACCAAAAGTTCTATAACTGTACACTTACAATGGGAGAATTTTATGATATGCAAACTATTCCTCAATAGGGCTGGTAAAAACGGTACTAGGACTTGCACTAGAAGATGACTGCTCTAATAATTCTAGAAATACGAACTCTTTATGGCATTTTCACAGTAGATAAATGGTTATATCTTTAACAACATGGTGAACTTTTTTATGTACCCATTTTAAGTCTACAGTTGATAACTCTTGAAAAGTATATACATTTATGCACCTACAATCACGATCAAGATATAAACATTTCCATCACCCCAGAATTTCCCTGTGTCCTTCCCAGTCCACACTGCCACCCACCACCCGGGCCCCAGGCACCACTACCTGCTTTCTGTCACTATAGATTAGATTTATCTTTACTAGCATTCCATAAAAATGGAAACAGACAGTATGTACTCTTTTGTGTCTGGCTTCCTTCACTAAGCTTGCCGTTTGTGAGACTCATCTGTGTTGTTGCATTTATCCAGTAATTTTTTTTCTATTGTGGAGTAGTAGTAGATGGTATGGATATATCGTAATTTGTTCTTGGCTATAATGAATAAAGTTGCTGTAAACATTTATGTACCAGTCTTTTGTAGACTTATGTTTCATTTCTCTTGGGTCAATTCCTATACCTAGGAGTAGACTTGTTGGGTTACAAGGCATGTGTATATTTAATGTGTTAAGAAATTGCCAAACTGTTCTCCAAAGTGACTGTATCATTCTACGTTCTCGCTTGTGTGTATAAAACTTCTGGTTGCTCCACATCCTCCCCAGCACCTAGTATTGTTCTATTATTTTGTTTTTCACATGAATTAACTTTTCATTCCACCAAAAACTTGATACTGTTCTATTGTTATTTATTTCAATATTTCATTTCTCAATGAAATTTGTTATATCATTTTGAAGTTTTTCTCAGAATAATAAGTGGCCCACTTTTTAGAAGCCCTGTGTGCAAATTAAATCTTACATTGATCATCACAGTTATTTAAAAATTCAAATAAACACTGCAGTTTAGCAAAGGGTTTCCTCCAAAATTTCAATTATAAGTACTAGTTGTAATTTTAAAATAAGAAATGAGAATTTAATTGGGCAAAATCTGAACGTCCACAGACAGTAAAGTAGAAACCTATTAGTCAAGTGATGTGGAACTAATTTTTGGAGTTTAGCTCCATTATTACCGTACTTTTGCTACAGATAGTATATCATGTATTCTGAGCAGAAAACAACACATCAGTAGGTTGAGGCCTGGCGTCATCATTTACTTTTTTGCATCCGAGGCTTCTTTCTTTATTTCTAATAGGTTGACTTGAACATCATTGGCTAAGCATAGAAAATCAAGAAATTGTTAAAACTTGGCCAAAGTTTTCTATCTCTAATAGTTATGAGATGATGAACGGAAGACTGTTCTGAAAAAGAATTCAATAGTGTCTTCTTTCACAAGCTTTAAAACATTATCTCTTCACAAATTCTTCTAACTTTTTGTTAGTTTTTAGACTGTGTGTTCTCAATAGGAGCAATATTGCCCCCCAAAGGGTGAAAATTGGTTCTTGAGGGGTTTAATATTTTCTTACTATTTTAATGTATAAAGCACCGATATACCTGTATACAGTTCACAGACAAAAATAATAGTGTCTCTGTGGCATTAAATTTTATGGAGGAGAGGACGATCAGAAAAAATGTTTAAAAAGGCTTCTTTAGGGATGTGATACTGAGCACAAGTTTAGAAACTGAAATAGAGGACAGAAAAGGCCACATGAATTCAAGGGGACTAATCAAACAGGACATTTTCAACTGATTACAGGAATTTGGTCTGAGACTGATCCCTCAGAATCTCACTGCTCTCAAGATACTGTTTGGTCTGAAGTCATTAGCTTTGGAATAGAAAGGAAGAAATCTAAACTTTGTTAAGAAATGTTTGTAAATAGGAAATGTTCATTCTTTATCTCACTTTGTTTTAAAGCAACGTTTGAGAAAAAAATATTGTTATATCCATTGTTTTATAGCTGAAGGAACTAAGGCTCAATGAGGTTAACACTTTCAAATTCTACAAAGAACACTCAGTTTCTGAGTGTCATTAGTGAATGTAAGAACGTGAGTTTGTTTGATTTACAAGCCCATGATTTCCTCCCCCTCATACGCTAGCCAGGGATTGCTGGTGGGTGAGATGGTGTTTCATTCAATTATCCTGAGTTCACTGAAAATAGATTCAAATGCTTGAGTCAAGAATTGATGTGTTCTCACAGCTCCAATTCTGGAAAGGCTAGTGATGGGGGTGGGGATGTCACTAAGATGTCCAGGAGTTCTGCATGGGGCAGGGAGGGCACAATCTCCCCGGATGTCTCAGTTGGACTGGAGCTTACAGGAATTCAAGAGCTTTGGCTAGAACAGAACCAATCTCAGGCTTGCAGAAAACTCTGTTAGAGTAGCAATGTTACATTCCATTCCATATTTGTCAGTGAGGGAGAGACACTCTGATCCCCATCAGAAGTTTGAAGAACCGCGTAAGTTTTGGCCAGCTTCCTGTTCTCTCTGCTTCATAACTTAAAGATGAAACTTCTGTTTTCTGTGTTCTTCCATCCTCTGCTCCCAAGTAGCACATGTCAGCTGAGGAATGACTGCTGATTTCAAAATTAGAGAGATAGCCATATAGACTATAAACATATAGATCATTTCTGCTTTTTCTTTTTTTTCTAGAGATTAGTATACAACTTTTTGTACAACATGCCCTATACTCATTAAATCTGTGATTTCCTTGTTGCTACCTGATATCATATATCCACTTTATTTTATATTTCTGCTTTTCTTTTTCCAATGACAGGTTGCCATTTTAATGACGATTGATTATCTATCATTTGGGAGCAGGACCTTAACCTTTAACTTTTCCTGACAGGACAAACAACAACATGTATTCACACCACCCACCCTTATTGATTCTCTTAGCAAGCAAGAAGAGAGGATCATAAACTAGAAGTGAGAAAATGGAGGTTTTAGTGCTATGGTCATTTCTTTTTCTTTAAAAGAGAGTGTATGATGTTTGCCTCACTCTGCTGTAACGAATATATGTTAAAACTAAAATACAGTTTAGAAAACTTTCACCTATTACTCACAAGAACAAGCTAGGAGTGTTGTTATTTTATTATTAGTGAAATTTATAGTCCTAATGTCTGTCCTAAGGGAAAAACATCAAGCATTTCAGAAGAGGTTACATGTCATCTTGCTCTGTGCTAGCATGGAAATAAATGAGAGTTGGAAAAACAGGAAATAAATATTCTAAGTTATCAGGGAATACTGCTGAGGCATCACAGGAGTGTCACTAGTTATTTTGGTTTCTCAACCAGGACCTGAGGTGCAAGGCCAGCGGGTGGTGTCTGGGACAGCAGAGAGAAAATGAGGAACCTCTTAGAAAATGCTCTCCCCTGCCTCTGTCTCCCTTCTGTTCTTCACTCCGTAGTCCAGATTCTCTGGAGGCAGAGTTCAGCCACCACTATGTTTATACTTTGGTACCAAGAGAGGTTTCTTGTATGTAAGCACAGTGCTCCATGGAGCCATAGAGAGAGCTAGTGGCACTTTACAATGTTCTGGGCAGTAGCTTGATAGACTGGAGAAAGCCCCGACTAGGAGCCAAAAGTTTTGATGTTAGATGCATAATCCCAAGTAACAGCAAATCAATTTCTAGCAAGTTACTTAAATCTTTCTATCTTGTTTTATTTATTGTTTTACATTCTAAAAATTGAGATATAATTCATATACTATAATATCCGCCCTTTATAAAGTATAGAATTTGATGACATTTAGTACATTCACAAAGTTGTGCAACCATCACCACTATCTCATTCCAGAACGTTGTCATCATTTCAGAACAGAAGGAAACAAAACAAAACACTCGTATCCATGAGCAGTCACTCCTCACCCTTCCCTCCTCCCAGTCCTCAGCAACCACTAATGTATGTTCTGTCTCTATAGACTTGACTATTCCTCACATTTCATGTAAATGTAATTATACGATATGCGATCTCTTGTGTCTGTCTCCTTTCACTTAGCATAACGTTTTCAAGGTTCATTCATGGTGTTACATGTATCAAAATTTTATTTCTTTTTATGGGCAATAGTGCTCAGTGGTAGCTTATTGTTTAGTCACTCATTCATCTAGTCATCCATCATTCACCTACTCTTCACTGAATACCTGTTGTGAACCAGCCTTTTACTAGGCTCTTGGGACACATTTATTCATATTTGTGACATGAATGAAGGCACAAATTTATTAATTAATATATAAAGATAAATATGGGATCATCATATCCCCTCAGTTAAAAATATTAGGTGAACAGATTGTTTATGAGCTTTTTAAATTTTGAGGTCTTTGTGTCCATGTAAGTAAAGAAAAGCTGATTAAATAGTAGCCTTGTTAAAAGCATGCTTTGACCAGGCGCAGTGGCTCACACCTGCAATCCCAGCACTTTGGGAGGCAGAGGCGGATGGGTAGCTTGAGTCCAGGAGTTCGTCAAGACCAGAAAATAAAGCTACCTGGGTGTGGCAATGTGTGCTTGTAGTCCCAGCTACTCAGGAGGCTGAGGCGGGAGGATCACTTGAGCCAGAGAAGTTGAGGCTGCAATAAGCCGTGATTATGCCACTGCACTTCACCCTGGATAACAGAGTGAGACCCTGTCTCACAAAAAGAAAAAAGCATGCTTTTCTTTAGAGTTTTTACTTGTTGTATTAATTTTTTAAAATAAAGAAATTAGAAGTTGATCTTTTAAAAATTAATATGCACAGATGAAAAAGAGAGAGGCAGAATTTATGATCTAGTCCATTGCTTAAAGGCCTGGCTAATTTAGCTATTTGAGCATTTGAGCAACTGGCACAATGCAATTTCACATGTTTCTTAGCATAATTACATGATAGTGTGTTGAAAAAAATTAGAGACATTCACCTGCATACATGGCATCTGACTAGTACAGGGCATAAAGAGACCTGAGTTTTTGTTTAGGTTCTGCCTCTACTTACCCCTTGGAAGTTAGGTTAGAGGAGGGAGGGAGGCCTGCTTCATGGACCCCAGAACTGTGGATTATTTACATGTTGCCCTGTGCTCAGAAGGGCCTATGCCTGTTTTAACACTCGGTTGTGACAGTCTTGAAATTCTTAATAACTTTTGAACAAGGGGCTTTGTATTTCATTTTCCACTGGGCCCTGTAATTTATGTAGCCAGTTCTGAAGGGAACAAATATTTATTAAGTGTCTACTCTGTATTGGCCATTTAATTTGATTCCACAGCTCATGTTGTTTAATGCCATGTTTCTCTATTTTTAAAATGAGAATATTACATTTAATATTATTTAAGGTCTCTTCAACATCAAAATTTCACTAAGTCATGCAAAATGATCTATTAAGGCAATATCTTATACTTGTATCAGCTGATTCATCTTTTCAAGATTTATCTTAATTGTCATAACTTCCTGGAAATCTTGATTTATTTCCCCAGCCAAATTTAGTAAGCTTTCTTTTATGTTCCCATACCCTTTCAGTGTTATTATCAGAGCTTTTTATAAAACTGGATTTTATGGAGTAAAAATAGTTTCTGTCTCTCCCACTGTTTTTTATGTCCTCTTTAAATCAGGTACTGTGTCTTAATTAACTTGTAACTTGCAAAATGCTTCTTAAAACAAGCAGAATTAAAGAGTTCAATAATAAAAATGAAAACTCAAAAATGCCAGTTCATGACTTATTAAAGATGGGAAAAGCTAAGGCAAACACATAGCCCACAGCAGAGTCACTGGAATATAGAAATTAAAGACATACAATGAGAAAAGGAATTAGGGCATTTTCCCAAGTAACTTTAACTTAAAAGAACTATAATTTTAAAATGATATATGCATAATAATATACGAATTTAATAAACAAAAGGTGATACCTCTCCTTGATTTTAAAGTAATCAAACGGCACAGAGAGTATAGAATAAAAATTTCTTTTCACCTAATTTCCCAGTCTCATTTTCCAAAGATATACTCAATATGAGTTTCTTGGCCAGGCATGGTGGCTCACATCTGTAACCCTAGCACTTTGGGAAGCTGAGGCAGGCAGAAACCTGAGTCCAGGAATTCGACACTAGCCTGGGAAATATGGCAAAACCCCATCTCTACAAAAAAATTGCAAAAACTAAGTGGGCATGGTGGTGCCTCCCTTTAGTCCCAGCTACTCGAGGAGTTGAAGTGGGAGGATCACTTGTGCCTAGGGTGGTAGAGGCTGCCATGAGCTGTGACTGTGCCACTGCACTCCAGCCTGGGTGGCAGAGTAAGACCCTGTCTCAAAAACAAAAAAAGAAAAAGAAGAAAGAAGTTTCTTGAGTATCCTTCTAGAAATGCTTTATGAGGAGTATATTTATATAATCTTGTTATCACACAAATAGGATTATGGGATTCAATTTCTATTTCTATATAGTTTGAATTTTCTTTGCCTTTTACTTAGTGATATTTCTTAGAACTCCTCCCATATTGGAAACTATAGATCCCCCTCATTCATTTTCAGGAGGGCATAGTACTCTATGACATGTGCTGAACACAGTTAATTAAACCAGTCTTTTCTGATGAATACTTAACATTGTTGTCAATTTCTCTAAATTACAGAAAAGCACAATAGATATCTTCACATAGGAATATATTCACAGTATAAATTCCCAGCAGTGAAATGCTGGAAGTCTTTTTAATTTGATTTTAAGAAAAGCTTAATTCAGTACTCAACCTGATGTCTTTGAGACAATTTTACATTTACTTGTTTATTCTTGTCCCTCACCTTCTTTTAGAATTTTTTTTCTGATTGGTATGACTAATTCTAGAGTATTTCTAGCTTTCACAAAATAATTTATAGAAAATCAGTCTATATTTTTTAAAGACCAATTAAAGCTGTCTACCTCACCAATGTGAAGTATTGAGGTAGAATTTAATTTTCTTTCCTAATACTTTTTTCCAGTATTAAATTCAAATACTACTATTACTCTTTTATTTACAGCAGTCTGTGTTCAAATTGTACAATGATAGATTTTAGGGTAATATTTTTGGCTGTGTGAGCTTCTCCCATTATAATAGAGTACCAGCTTCTTAATGCCTGTGATATGGTTTGGCTGTGTTTCCACCCAAATCTCATCTTGAACTGTAGTTCCCAACATCTTCATGTGTCACGGGAGGGACATAGTGATTGAATCACGGGGGTGGTTTCCCGCATGCTATTGTTGTGATAGTGAGTTCTCATAAGGTCTGATGGTTTTATAAGGGGCTTCGTGCTTCACTTGGCTCTCATTTTTCTCCTTGCTGTTGCCATGTGAAGAAGGATGTGTTTACTTCCCCTTCTGCCATGATTGTAAGTTTCCTGGGGCCTCCATAGCCATACTGAACTTTGAGTCAATTAAATCTCTTTCTTTTATGAATTACCCCGTCTTGAGAGTGAACTCAGATAGCCTGTCTCCATGTGAGCTCACATTCCTGGCTCTCATATGAGGCCCAAACAACACTCCTTTGCATAGTAGAAATTCAGCACATGTTTTGAAATCAATTGTGTTGGAAACATCAAAGATGCCAGATCCTAGAATTGTTCAGATTAAAGAGAAAATAACATTTTATTTTGTTTTTATTAGAGACAGGCTCTGGCTCTGTCACCCAGGCTTGAGCACAGTGGTATGATCATAGCTCACTGCAGCCTTGACCTCCTGGGCTCCAAGTGATCCTCCTGCTTTGATCTTCCAAAGTGGTGGGATTACAGGTATGAGCCACTACACCTGACCGAAAATATTTTAAATAAATTCTTTAATAATTTCATTGCAGTTTTGTGGCCCAGGTAATTTTCACTTAATCTTACTCAATTACAGAAAGCAGTATGAAAAGTAAACAAGGAAGCCTAGAATGTACCAAAATTTTCCTGTATAGAATGATTTGATTTTTAAATATTTTAAGGTCTTATTTCCTTGCATTCTTTAGAATGATGGTAAAAATTGGTTTTTTAAACATCTTTTGAAAAATTAGAACACTCTCAGATTTAGAATGTTCCCTGATTCTTCTTCTTCCTTTTTTTAAGATAGAAAACTTGGGAGTAAATCATTAGGTCCCAGGTTTTAGAAATGCAGCTTGTTTTCTATTCCTCTACAGTTGTTTTTCAAATTTTTCAAATTTTAATTTTTCAAGACAGGGTCTCATTGTGTCACCAGGATGGAGCACAGTGTCATGATCTTGGCTTACTGCAGCCTCAACCTCCTGGGCTTAAGGGATCCTCCCACCTCAGCTTCCCAGGTAGCTGGGACTACTAGCGTGCACCATTACACTTAGCTAATGTTTTTATGTTTTTGTAGAGATGGGTGTCTCACTAGATTGCCAAGGCTGGTCGCAAACTCTTGAGCTCAAGCGATCCTTCCACATTGACTTCCCAAAGGGCTGTGGTTAGGGTCGCAAACCACTGCGTCTTGCCTATACAATTGAGTAATCACAACTGAGCAGTTTTCGGCAAATCATTTCATTTCTCTGAGGCTTGGTTGTTCTGTTGTCTGCAAAGTTAAGAGAATCTTTTATCCAGTTCTAAAATGATATGACATCAAAGTGGGAGTGATGGTAGAGAAGTGTTGCGGAAATTGCTTGTAAACATATTTAGCAGATTTACAGAAGTCAAAAACAGCAATGAAAAAGTACCACATATATAAAGAATTTTAAAAGACACAGATGGTAGCAAAAATAGAACCAAGGCATTTTTGCCTTTGTCTCATGACAGACTGTCTTAGGGAATCCTTACACGTGGATTGAATTGCTTTCAAGTATGGCAGTCAATAATAATATGAAGCAAAAATTCTGTGACAATGGCTGGGCCTCTAGTTACTCAGTGTCTAAGATGAGAATTAGGAAAGTGAGAGGTTCTATAACCCACAATAACTACTGTGTGTGTGTGTGTGTGTGTGTGTGTGTGTCTGGCTAAATAGAACTTAAACCATTCAAAGTTCTACATCTTCCTTTTTCATTTGTTAATTTCTTTAGCATCTACTATTCATTAGGAACTGGTGATATGTGGTCAATGCGGGAAACAGATATTGAGTAAATAACCACATCAACACATAGATAATGACATATTGTGGCAGTGCTAAGAATGACAATAAATATAATGAGAAACGAAAGCAGGGTCACTCATGTAGATTATGGCATCAGCGAAAGCCTTCTTTGAAGAAATCACATTTAGCTGACATAAGGCATGACCAGAATGTAGTCAGGAAAAGATTTTAGATAAAGGAGTAGACTAAGCCTGAGGTAGAAAAGAGTTAGGGGAACTTTTTTTTTTCTTTTCTTTTAAAAAATTTTTTAACTGACGGCGCGACCCTCCCAGGGCGCACTGGGGACAGTCCGCCCCGCCCCCTCCCGCGCGGACCCCCGTCCTCACCGTGGGAGGGGCAGCCTGGCCCCCCCCCGCCCCTCCCCCCAAGTTAGGGGAACTTTAAAAACCAACAGAACTGGTTGTGTCAATAACCTAGAGAAGAGCAATACGGAATAATGCTAGAAGGCTTATAGGCCTTGTAGATCTATACATTTTATTGTTGTATATCTTACTATTGAGGATGTTACACGATCTGATTTGTGTTTTTAAAGTCTCCTGCTTGGGCCAGGCACAGTGCTTCATGCCTGTAATCCCAGCACTTTGAGGGGTTGATGCAGGTGGATTACTTGAGGTCAGGAGTTTGAGACCAGTCTTGCTAACATGGCGAGACCGTATCTCTGCTAAAAATACAAAAAAATTTAACCAGATGCATGCCTGTAATCCCAGCTACCCAGGTGGCTGAGGCACAAGAATCACTTGAACCCCGGAGGCAGAGGTTGCAGTGAGCCAAGATCACACCACTGCACTTCAATGTGGACAACAGAGCGAGACTCTGTCTCAAAAACAATAAAAAATAAAATGAAATAAAATAAAATAAAATCTCCACTGGCTATTCTGTGGAGAACCCATGAGAAGTGAACAAATGTGGATTCAGAGATTGGTTTAAGGAGATATAGAGAATTACCAGAATTAGGAAAGGGATAATATCAGAATGATAGTGGCTTGAACTAGGTAATAGCAAAGGAGCTGGAGAGAAATGGATAGATTTTGGACATATTTTGAGGGCAGAATCAACAAGACAGTGTCTTAACACTTCTGGAATTTTGTTTGCTTGTCTCTTTTTAGGTTTTATGTACTTTGTCTTCACTGCGTCTAGTAAAAATGAAAAGGCATTTTTCTCTCCCTCTAAAGAAAACAGGTCTTGGCTGAGGGTGGTAGCTCACACCTGTAATCTCAGCACTTTGGGAAGCTAGTCAGATGGATCACCTAAGGTCAGGAGTTTGAGACCAGCCTGGCCAACATGGTGAAACCCCATCTCTACTAAAAATACAAAAATTAGCTGGGTGGGGTGGTGCACACCTATAATCCCAGCTGCTGGGGAGGCTGAGGCAAGAGACTCACTTGAACCCAGGAGGCAGAGGTTGCAGTGAGCCGAGATCATACCATTGTACTCCAGCCTGAGTGACAGAGAAAGACTCTGTCTCAAAAACAAAAAACAAACAAACCCACCCAGGTCTTTACTTATGAAAACTAGGTAAACTGAGGCGTGCTGAATGACTATCCAAAAGGAGAAGGAGCTCCAAGGTTTGGAGGAGGCAGTGTGGGTGGGAGAGTGGGATTTCCCACTACTTGAAGATGTATGGAAGTGAGATTTTTTAAATCAAATGCATATTCTACTTACTTTCAAATAAATACTGTAGGGACCTAGTTCTGCTCTCATGTGACTCATTGCAGATGGCAAGATTGTTGATGGAGGCAGCATTGTGGAGGATGGTGTGAAGACTCTTAATGAAAGATCCTCAGCTCAGGCTTACCACAGACAGAACATAAGCAACTGCATTCAATTAGACTATGGGCCTTGGACAATATGCACTTTGGTGATGACTGAAATTTCTGGTTAGGGTACATCCTCTCCTCGGCCATCTCCACTCTCATAGCATTTGTGGGAGGAAAAGCAGCTCTTAAACATTACTGAAATGCAGTTTCCCATGACTGAAGGGTAGAGACCTAAGCATACCTATCTGATTTCTTAAAGAAATATAACTATAACTGAGGATTGAGGAACTTCTTTTATTTACATACCTTTTAATTATGGAACCTTAAACAAAAACTAGACATTAGTTCTTACCATTCATGATGATAGTGGTGGAGAACTGGTAGATTTCAGAATATTTTGCAGTCAGATGCTCTACCACTGAACTATACCCCTGGTTTTAGAATATTTTGGAAATTTTGAGACAATGCTACTGCAGTGAACACAAAAACAGAGAACATGTGATCCTCTTCACATCTGAAAGCCATTAAAGACAACAGTGGCAGAGGCATTTCAGATGGTTCCACCCCTCAGCCAAATGCTGTAGCCCCAGCTTTGCATGCTAGCTCCAGTACCAGACCAAAGTAAGCGGCCCTCCAGCAAAGATGAGAATGCTAAGGGTGGATTGAATGCCTTACCATTCATGAATCAGGGACCGAAGTTCCATAGCTCAGGTGTGTATCATGGCCCAGGTGGATCCAATCCAATCACTTTAGCCTTATCAAGCAATTTAGGACACAGTGAAATTTTCACTCATAGATTTTTGTGAGAATGTGAATCATTTAACATTTCTTGAGGGCAGATCTAGTGGTATCTATAAATAACCTTCAGGAAGCAAGACTGCCAGATAGAACCCTCTAGCAATTGTACCCTCTGTAGGAACACCAATTTGAACAACTATCCACATAAGAAGGCATCTATAAGACCCCCAGATCAGGTGAGTGATCACTGTACATGGTTTTAACTTCATGTAACTGAAAGAGGCACTGACGAAGATAGGAAAGACAGTCTTGAATTGCCACCACCACCCCTCCCCCATGCCACAGCAGCAGCCACATGGTCCAGAGAAGGAATCTGTGTGTTTTGGGAGGGAAAGTGCGGTGACTGCGGGACTTTGCATTGGAACTCAGTGCTGCCTTTAATAGTGGAAAGTAAAGCAGGGCAGAAATTGACAAGTGTCCATGGAGAGAGCATTTAGATCAGCCCGAGTCAGAGGGGAATCACGCACCCCAGTGACTGGAGCCTGAGTTCTGGAAAGCACTGCCACTCCAGGCTAAAGTGGTCTGGAGTGGCAATGGTTGAGTAATAAACTCGACAGGCAGTCTAGGCCACAAGGACTTCAAGTCCTGAGCAAGTCCCAGGGCTGTGCTTGCCAGTAGACTTGGGGTGCCCCTAGTGAGACACCAGCTGGGATGACAAGGGAATGCTTGAGTCACCCCTCCCCCAATTCCAGGCAGCACAGCTCACAGCTCTGAGAGAGATTCCTTTCTTCTGCTTGAGGAAGGAGAGGGGAGACTAAAGAGGACTTTATCTTGAAACTTGGATACCAGCCCAGCCAACCGCAGGTTAGAGTACCAGACAGAGTCCGGAGCCTCCATTCCAGGTTCTAGCTCCCGGATGACATATCTAGACATACCCTGGGACAGAAGGGAATCCACTGCCTTGAGGGAAGGATCCAGTTCTGGAAGGATTAATCACCTGCTGCCTAAAGAGCCCTTGGACCTTGAATAAACACCAGTGGGAGCCAGGGAGTATTTACTGCAGGCCTTGGATGAGTCCTAGTGCTATGCTGACTTCAGGTGAGACCCAGCACATTCCCAGCTGTGGGGCCTATAGGGAGGGACTCTTTCTGCTTGAGAAAAGGAGAGGAGAGCGTAAATGGAACTTTGTCTTGCACTTGGTTATCAGCTCAGACACAGTGGGTAGAGCACCAAGTGGGCTTTTAGGGTCACTAATTCCAGGCCTTGGCTCCCTGGGCCAGAGGGGAGCCCACTGCTCTGAAGGGAGAGACCCAGGTCTAACAGTGTTTGCCATAAGCTGACTAAAGAACTCTTGGGCCTTGAGTGGACATCAGTAGTAGCCAGGCAGTATTTGCTGCAAGCCTGGGGCAGTGGTGGCCATGGGGAGAGTCTCCTCTGCTTGAGGAAAGGGGAGGGGAGAGTAGGAAGGACTTTGTCTTGTGGCTTTGGAGCCAGCATTGCTGCAGTAGAATAGAGCACCAGGTAGATTCCTAAGGTTCCTGATCTTGAGCCCTTGCTCAAAGATAGCATTTCTGGACCTGCCCTGGGTGGGGCAGGGGAAGCTTTCCCCCTGAAGGCAAGGCCACAAGCCCAGCTGGATTCCACACCTGCCGATTACAGAGCCCTTGGGCTTTGAGGGAATATACTAGGCAGTGGTTGCCATGGGTCTTGGGCAAGACCCAGCGCTGTGCTGGCTTTGGGTCTGACTCAGTACAGTCCCTGTGTTGGCGGCCACAGGGGTGCTTGTGTCACCTACCCTCAGCCATAAGTAACTTTCAAACATTCACATCCTTCCTTCTTTTCATTGGATTTCTGGTACACAGAAATAAATTAATCATAATCTTGGTTCACTACATACCCATGGCATGCATTTGTTTGCTTACTTGTTTTTGATAAATCCTTAGAAAATACCAACCAAAGTGAATGCTCAGATCTTTTTGTTTATTTGGTTTTTTCTTTTTCTTTTTGTTTTTTTAATTTGAGACAGGGTCTTGTTTGGTCACCCAGGATGGAATGTAGTGGTGCAATCATGGCTCACTGAAATCTCAAATTCCTGGGCTCAAACAATCCTCCCACCTTAGTCTCCTGATTAGTTAGGACCACACAAATGCATGCCACCATACCTGGCTAATTAAAACAAATTTTTTTTTTTTGTAGGGATGGAGGTCCCCTTATGTTGCCCAGGCTGGTCTTGAACTCCTGGGCTCAAGCGATCCTCCCACCTTGGCCTCCCAAAGTGCTGGGATTATAGACATAAGCCATCATGCCTGGTGCTCAGCTCTTGTTGATAACTGATATCTAACTGTAAGTTCTCCACATTTCATCCCTATGCCTCCCTCCTATCTGAGCTAATGTGAATCTCATATTCATTATCACATGCTTTCCCTTTTATATAAGAAAGGATATATATATCAGAATTATGAAATGATTTTTTCAGAAATGAGGGAGAAGTAAAGTATTTGTAAGACAAGCAAAAACTGAAGATATTTGTCACTGCTAGACTGGTCTTACAGGACATACTGAAGGGAGTCCTGCATCTAGAAGCAAAAAGACAATAATCATCATCATGAAAACATGTAAAAGTGTAAAAATCATTAGTAGAGCATATATACAAACATTGTATGTTTATTCATATGTGAAAGCTAAACCAGTTGATCTCACGGAATTAGAGAGGAGAATGATAGTGACCAGAGGCTGGGAAGGCTGGTTAGGGGGTGGAAGGGATGAAGAGGGTTGGTTAATGGGCACAAAAATATAGTTAGATAGAAAGAATAAATTGTAGCTTTTGAGAACATAGGAGGGTGACTATAGTGAACAATAACTTATTGTATACTTCAAAGTAGCTGGAAAAGAAGACTTGAAGTGTTCCCCACACAAAGAAATGACAAATCTTTGAGGTGATGGATATCCTAATTACCATGATTTGATCATTACCATGGTATGCATGTATCAAAATATCACATGTACCCCATAAATATGTAAAATTATAATGTATCTTTGATGAAATTTAGAATGTAAAACAAGTTGAAGTATATTTAACATATGGTTATAAAATAGCATTTTATAACCATTTCATTAAAAGCAAAAAAATCTGACAACAGATCCATGGCATTGCTTATACACTAGTGGGGAGATCTGAGTTGGTACAACAACTCTGGAAAACAGTTCTTTATCTCTTAAAGGTAAGCATTCATCTACCCAGGACAAGATGCCTATACAATGCTGCCTCAACCAAGATACTGTTGAGAGTAAAATGGGGGCACTATTTTATCCAGGGTGAGTCCTTAGATAAGAAAGTCCCAGTAAACTGGGACTGAAATGGGAAAACTGAATCATCTGGTCATTTACCTAAGACCCAGAAAGTCTACTCACAGGAGGCAAACCACTGGGTCTGCTCACAGGAGTCCTGTATAGGAATGCTCATAGCAGTGCATGTAAATACAGTCCTGCATGTAGCCTTTCACCTGGCAGGTATCATATCTAGGAGTTTATTATAACAAAAGGATATTGGTTAAGAACAAACATTTACCTACAGTGTAATTCAAACTATTTTTATAATTCTGAAAATCTGGACACTATCTAAATATTGACAATTCATACTTTATGAAATCATTGTAACACAATAATAAAACATTACCAAAAGTTAGTAAAGATAATATTACGAGAAATATTTATGGAAAATGTTCACAGTACACTAGGTAAAAAGCAGATTACATATCAGAATGCTTACCATGGCATCATTTTTATAAAATGAATATGTACACTAAAAAGAGACTAGGACGATATATTTTACAGCATTAATACTAGACAGTGATGGTTTTCTGGGAAATGTTTAATTTTTTAATTTACTTCTCTATGTTATGATATTTTTCTTCAATAACCATGTTATTTAAAAAAAAAAGTTTTAAAAGTGAAAAATAAATCCTATTGCACCAGAACACTGTCATGATTGCCCTCATTATATGTCATTTTATGTCCAGAGTATCCTAAACAGGCAGCTTCCCTCGCACTGTGCTCACCTCATCAAACACAAGTCCCTGCTGCATCTGTGAAAGGTTCCTTTCCTTCATCAAAACACAGTGTTTAGGTGGCCACAAGTGCAAGTCAGTTCACTGTCACAGTCTGGCTCTCAAGTTGCAATAACTCCACAACCTGCTGAGCAACTCCTAATGCCTCAAGTTCTGTGAAGAGAGTATGAAGAGACTACTAGTTGTGTGGATAAAAACTTCTGGAAGGTGAATATTAAACGTTTTAAGATCTTTGGAGCTTGGTTCCTTATCAAAAGAGAGACATTCACCTGAGGCGTTGGAGTAAATCTTTTGTGGTCAGAAAGGAGGCACAGTGAACTTCCTGGGGTCAAAGGGCAACCATATTAGTACAACAGCAGGAGTCTCTTTCTTGGCCAGTCTCTAAATGGAAAGTGGTCTTTATTTCTAATAAGGGAAGCTGAGTATCAGGGCTACGCTATGAGATTTTCAGGGTTATAAAAACTCAGAGTTTGCCTATTTCCAAGCAGGAACAAATTTAAGAGACTAGACTTCCACTTCCTGGTAGCTGACACTAGCTGTAATATTTCTGAGATGCCGATAAGAACCAAGGACAATTTGAACCCCCTGCTTCCAGTCAGGCTCCCCAGGTCCATGGAGTCACTATAAAAATTCCATTCCAAAGTTCTGAGGGGTCTTTGGTTGGGTAGAATCTGACATGTGAAGATCAGGGACTTCCCAATATGGTGGTGGTGAGAACCAAAGAATCATCATTTCCAAGATTTTTCAGGAACTCAGTTTTGTATTACTCAGTTAAAGATAAGGCCAAATGAAAATACTTAGGGCCTCACATAGCCTCAGTGATGATAGTTTGTCCAGTTTTGACATGGCAGCAACTGCTGTTTATTGGTCATTCTTTATAGGGTTAGACACCGTATGAACTAAGCACATAATATGTATTGTTATCTCATGTAATTCTGTACAATCCTGCAAGGTAAGCTATTACCATTACTATTTTACAGGTGAGAAAATGGCATTGCAGAAAAGTCAAATAACTTTCCTAGGTACACAAACTTAGTAAAGAAATTTGAGCTGAGGACCATTTGAATCCAAAGGCTGCACTCTCATTCACTATATATATATATGGCTTCCCATATATATATATATATGTTCGAACATTTAGATCTTTCTTCTTCTTTTTTTTTTTTTAAATGGAGAATGTACTTACAGCAAAACTATTTTGTTCTTATGGTCTCTAAAATAATACTGACTGGAAGATATCTGCCAATTATGTAACTAACTATGAGTGGGGCTTCCTTAATTGTTGGTTGAACAAATGACTACCTAGTTCCCATAGAGAGCATATGATTACACCTTCTCAGAAATCAGACTACTAAGGCGTTCTATTGGAGTCTGTAGTCTTTTCTTCAAAGGGACCCCTAATCTGATACCAGGAATCTGATAGAACCTTGAGCTACAGGCATAATTTGTTGTTTAGCAGAGACCTCTTTGACCAGGAGTAGGGAGCACTGTTTTTTCCATTGCCTTGATAAAAAAAAAACAACAACCTGCAGTGATGATTGGGAAAAGTAAAACTCAGGGATTTGATGTGTGAACCTGGCATTCCTTTCTCACCAATATGATTCCAACAAGGAGAAGAACATAACATAGCACTTATTATTTCACTTCTCTACCCGTGATCTTGCAATGTTTTCCCTCTGCCAACAAGGAAAAAATGTGGAGCTATTCCTTTACTGAGCACCCGCTATGTGTCTGATGGGTACTTTCCCGTAAGTTATTCTTTTACTCTTTAAACCAGGGTGTGCAATCTTTTATCTTCCCTAGGCCATATTGAAAAAAGAAGAATTGTCTTGGGGCACACATAAAATATACTAATACTAACAAAAGCTGATGAGCTAAAAAAATTACAAAAAGAAAGAAAATCTCATAATGTTTTAAGAAAGTTTATGAATTGTGTTGGGCTGCATTCAAAGCTGTCCTGGGCCTCTTGTGGCCTGCAGGCTACAGGTTGGACAAGCTTGCTTTAAAGCATCCCCGTGTGGTGAGTTTAGCTATTCCAGTCTTACATCATCTTAGGCTCTTTTCAGAGAGAAAGAAAAAAAGGTAGATAGACAGAAGAAGTAAACAGGAGAAGAATCAGCAGGTCTTTATGAGAGTCTTCTTTTCATTTAGGAAATATCAAATTAATGTCATACTGATGCATGTTTTCTCTTCTTGGACTTTTCCACCTTTAGAGGACAAAGGCCTTCGTGTTAAATAGCGGAGTGACACACACAAATTCCAGATTCTACTTCTTACCTGGGTGAGTCTATCACTATGTGACTCTTAGTTTTCGATTATAGGAAGGTAATCATGCAGGTATACCCCCACGGCATTCATAGGAAACAACATGACGGCTATCCACACTACTGCTTTGAAATGACATTAAAAAGAAAATAGCATAATGGTTTTTTTCCTTCCACTAGTTTCTGTGACTGAGTTTCTTTCTTTTGTCCTTTAAGCACATTTAGGGCTGAAAATTCCCACCAATTCTCCTGGAAACTATTGACCCTATTGGGTCAGAATGCATGAGGCAATCATCTTGGTTAAAGTGAGGAGCCTATTTATGGCCAGGAGTCTTGACTTTTTCCAATTCATGCTCCCATTCCAGTCTTTGCCAGATTGGAGGATTTCTTACCATCTATTTCTAATATATTGACTGAAAAATTCACTACTTTATTCTTAAAGGTTTCTTTTGGGGGACTACAAAGTCTATGTTTATCTAAAAACTGTAGAAAAAAAATTGGTGTATCTTCAAGTTGGTGTTCTATTTTAGGGAAACATGCAATCGGGTTGGATTCACCCCAGAATAGACTGGGCAGGCTGCCATAGACTCGACCCTGAGGTGGTCCTTTCTTCTTGGCTGTGGCTGTGGAATGCCTCCCGTATCTCCCATGCGTCCTCTTTGAGGTGATGTGGACCAGAAGGAAAAAGAGGAAAAAGGCAGGTCAGAAGCAGAGCCTCAGAGAACACAGAAGAGAAAGCCTAGAGTAGCCCAAGCTACCAGCCATGTCTTTGAAAATGGCTAGAAGCAAATTGAGTCCTTCAATTCCGGCTTGAAAGAGTTCTCATCTGTAGCAAGTGTCAGGCCACAGTCACACACCGTGAAAAGTCAGGAAAAGTGTCTGTGAATGTCATGATGGAGAGAGCATTCATTTTCAGCATTTGAAACCCAAGTGCAAAAATATCCAAAGAGAAATGAGAATCTCTCACTTATAAGTTCCATTTGATTTAAAGTTAACTGCTCTCTAAAGAAATTCTGATCAAATAGCATGCTGCAGAGCATACAGAAAATATTCCCGAATGGTGAATTATTAAACTTTTTAAACAGGGAACACATTCACCTTCAGTAACTTGAAAGCATAGGATAGAAATTATAAAGTAGAGTCTCTTGGGGTATATTTGAGATATCTAAAGGCCAAGTAGGCTGTCAGTCTCTGACAGCCTGGCAGTTAAAGATATCCAACGCAATTGTTATGTAGTAGCATAATTGTTGGTCTACTGTGCTGTCATCACTACTAACCTGTGAGATCTTTCAGAGTACAGGCTTTACTTTAATTGCCCTTGAATCAGTGGTACCTAGCATTGTGCCTTGTGCAAAATAAGTTCTTAAACTTTTTTAGGTGAATGATGAATGTGTAAACCTTGGATTTAACCTGTTTTTTTGTATCTGAGGCTCTCAGTAGTTCAAGGCATTGAGACAGCCAGAGTTTATTAAGATAGGCATAAGAGTTTCTATTTGAAAACCTGATCATATCACTTTTTATACCTATTTATTAAACATAGAATTACAGGATTTTAGGCTTTGAGGGGACTCTTAGGTCATGATATTTTAGTTCAACTCTCTCATTTTAGAATGACAAACTGTAGCCCAGATGAGATAAGTGATCTGCCTAAGGTTCTACTGCTTATCGCCGGGTGAGAGGAGCTGGGCTGGTATACCAATCCCCTAAGTTAATGTTCTTTCCCCTGTGCTGATGCTCTGTCTTATCCTCCCACTTTAAGCAATTTTCAGAACTCAGACCTGAATTTTTGAAAGTAACAATAGTTATTAACTAGATTATTTTCTTCTGCTAAGCCAAACAATCCAGAATCATAGAATCTTAGATTTTGGAAGAGGCCTTACGGGTCATCAGTTAACATCCCAATCCAAGCAAAGATCTCCTGTACAAACTTCCTGATAGAATGGCATTTAGTAATTGTTTGAATTCTGCCAGCAGTAGGGTGTCAGTACAGTCAGCCCTCTGTATCTGTGGGTTCTGCATCAATGGAGTCAACCAACCACGAATGAAAAATATTTGAGGGAAAAAAACTGCCTATGTACTAAACATGTATATACTTTTTTTAAATTGTCATTATCCTTAAACAATACAGCATAACAACTACTTTTTTTTTTTTTTTGAGATGGAGTCTTGCTCTGTCACCAGGCTGGAGTGCAGTGGCACCATCTCGGCTCACTGCAACCTCCACCTCCTGGGCTCAAGCGATTTGCCTGCCTCAACCTTCCAAGTAGCTGGGACTACAGACATGTGCTAACATGCCCAGCTAATGTCTGTATTTTTAGTAGAGACAGGGTTTCACCATCTTGGCCAGGATGGTCTCAATCTCTTGACCTTATGATCTACCTGCCTAGGCCTCCCAAAGTGCTGGGATTACAGGTGTAAGCCACCCACCCAGCCGCATAACAACTATTTATATTGCATTTACATTGTATTAGGTTTAGAAATAATCTAGAGATGATTTAAAGGAGAATGTCTATAGGTGCAGTGCAAATACTATGCCATTTTATATCAGAGACTTGAGCATCTGTGGATTTTGGTATCCATGGGAGGTCCTAGAACCAGTCCTCTATAAATACTGAGGGATAACTGTACCTTATTTTTGAACAGTTCTAATTGACATACAATTCTTCCTTTTATTTAAATAAGATTTGCTATAAATTTTAACGTGTCAAATGCTAATATCTAGAACTACGCAGAATGGATCTACCACTTTTTCATGCCAATTCTTCCTAATTCTGAATACAATTTTCATTGTCAAGATAAATATCTTCTCCAAGCAAACCATATCTTTTTTTTTTTTTTTTTTTTTTTTTTAGACAGAGTTTCACACTGTTGCTCAGGCTGGAGTGCAGTGGTGCGATCTAGGTTCACTGCAACCTCTGCCTCCTAGGTTCAAGCCATTCTCCTGCTTCAGTCTTCTGAGGTGCTGGGATTACAGGCACATTCTACCACACCTAGCTAATTTTTGTATTGTTATTAAAGGCAGGGTTTTGCCATGTTTGTTAGGCTGGTCTTGAACTCCTGACCTTGGCTTCCCAAAGTTCTGGGATTATAGGCATGAGCCACCATGCCTGGCCGCAAAACATTTCTTGAATTGTTCTTGAAAAGAGATGGTTTTCTGAACCACCACCATTCTGGTTGCCCTTCTCAGACTATCCTCCTATTTATCAATGTTGTAATTGAATTTTAGAAGTGGTCTAACAGATGGAGAATGTAGTAGAATTATGACTTCCTTCTTTGTGTGTCTTAGACTTTTGTTAAAGAAGTTTAAAATTGCATTCATGTGTTTGTTTGCCTTACTAATGCTTCTTGTTAAGATCAGTTAAAAACACCAGATATTTTTTAGGGGGAGGGGAAAAATCCTGTTATATTTAATATTCAGAAATAAATCCTAGATGGATTAAAAATATATTTCTAAAAATAAAATAGTTAAAGAACTAGAGGAAGATATTATATTTGAAAATGTTCATTTTACTTGGATATTTGAGAATTCTAAGTGTATCCTTCAAAGAAATAAGTCACATAAGACAGACTGCTGTATTTTGCCAACTAAAATTTAAAGCTCTAATGTAGAAGAATAATAAAAATATCAAAAAGTAAACTGAACACAGAAATATGGTTGCAAAATATATGGTAGGGGTTAACAGACTTAATATCTCAAGATCTCTTGAGAATCAACTGAAATAGACTAATATCAGTAGAGCAATGAGTAAAGAATATGAACAAGTGAGTCACAAATGAAGAAATAAAATGGCCCACAAACATGTGATGAAATGTTCAAACAAGCTAGATGCCAAAGGTGCTGGCAAAATTAAACTGCTAAAAATGAAATTAATAGCTAATATTCTATGGAGACAAGTAGTTGGAAAAATATACTTTCTCACACACAGCTGATGGAACTATATATTTTTATTACTTATTTAGTATAATTTGGAAATATATGATGAAAGCTTAAGAAAGCAATTAGTTTTGTTCTCAAAATATCACTTTTCCTAATTTATTCTGCATGAAATACTAAACATGTGTGCAAAGAGTCTTATCATTGCATTACTTATAAAAATAGAAAAAATAAAGTTTTCACAATAGGGAATTGTTGGGTAATGTATGACATGTTCAAGTAATGGACCATTATTATTATTTAGTTAAAAAAATTGATGTAGAAATATACTTACTTCACAACATGATGAAGTAAACCAGTATGTTACAAAATCGATGACATTTTTATAATTTATGTGTATATTACATATGTGTGCTAAAAATCTTGTAATTAACACACCACAAACACACTTTTTCTTATCTTTATGCTCTGAAATACTAGTTTCATCACTCAGAATATGTTGGATTATACTGCAGTAAGATATAATCCCCAAATCTCAGTGACTTAACCCAACAAAAAATTAGTTCTTGCTTAGGCTATTTACCAGCATGGTTTATGAGAGAGGGGCCTACTGATTACACCCACTCAGAGACACAGACAGATGGCTCCAGAAGCTTCCATTACCACTGAGGCAGGAAAAAAGGATGAGGCAACTTGCACACGCTGCATGACACTTCTGGTATTTTGTTATTTAAGGAAAATCTCATGTTTCACTTCAAAGGAGCAAAGAAATGCAAGCTTCCAATGAGCTCAGAAGGACGCTTTTTGCAGACCGTCCTCATGACTATCACATTTACAGTTTTTTCTCCTATTTGCTTGTTTGTCTTTTCTGATTTTTCTAATACAACATATGTAATACTTGATAAAGAGAAATTCCTGTTCAGACATATGTCCTTAATCATGGGTTTGTGGACTTCTGGCACTGATATTTATTGTCTGTTACAATATTTCTTAATCTTGATCTTGATCCTATTAACGAACGTATTTTCCCTCCCAGTTTGGTTATTTGACAGTTCTGAAAATATCCTCTAAATCATCATCAACATGACACCAGCAAGGGTGATCATTCTAGAGAGACTATTTCTCTCAAAGGACATGGATCCTCTAAACAATTGCCCTTAATATGCTTGTTCAGTTGACTCTGAATTCACCCAAGTGTATTTTTATATAGCCCTCAGTTTACCATCTGGTTTTTAAAGATAACAAACCTTGTCAAGACCCTTACTGTAACTGACTTTCTCTTTGGTATTCATCTGATGTAGTGTTTGAAGTTTGGAGTAACTTGATCTTTAAAAACTCCTTTAGGATTGAGGTAAGATTTTCTGGCCCAAATGTTCACAAATTGTGGATTTAGTATTTGTTCTGGAATTTTGCTAGTGATCAACAGCAAGCTGATCAATCTCTAAATCAGAAGGTAATTTTTCTGTCTCTGGAATACAAGTACCTTTATAGTTATTAATGTTTATCTTAAACGTGTTTCTCTCCCTGGGTGCACGCTCCCTTACTGAATCTGCAAGTTTGTTCTGAATAATCTGGACCTGGAGACTTGAATACATTTAAAGGAGATGAGTTTTTTGTTTTGTCTTGTTTTAATCTCCTTACCTTGCTCATGTTTCCCTTTCTTCCTAGTAATGCTTATTCAATTATTTTATTTTTTTCCAAGCCTCAGTCTTGCAAAATAATTCTTTCCTTTTAAAGAACTTGTCACTATGAAGGTAAATAGAAGTTAATTCTAAAACAAAGTGGATATTTTAGAGGCTACCCACTTCGGAAAGAATATTATAAGCAAAGGTGATTACGTGGTGATGCTTCTGCTATTGCCTAAGAGAAGAGTTGTACATATTCGTTGGAGGGCTCTAAAAATCTCTCTCTGAATAGTGAAGATTTTCCCATGACCTTGAAGCTGAAGCCATGGACTTCAGAACTCCTGCAAGCACAGTTTCTATAAATAGTCATGTTCAGCAAGAATTCTCAAAATTTTGAAGCACAGAGAGGTTTGGGATATTAGAAGGTGCTGTCCTGGAATAGCGTCTGGGGACCAAGGAGGGGAAAACAGATAGGACCTAAGATAAAACAGATAGGAAAACAGATAGGAAGACAAAATTATATGTGACATAAAGTTCATATGTAAGACTAATTCAAGCTATGCAAGAATATAAAAATTTATATATAGATAATCCTAAAAAAGAAGATACTGTGTCTAAAAATATTTCAAAACTTTTTTCTCTTTGAATAGCCTGAGAACAAAAATAAAGCTCTATTTATTACCCTGTATGTGCTAAGAAGTTGTTCAAAATAATGAGAAAAGTAGAGAGGGTTGTTGTCTTCATGGAGTTTATTGTTGAGAAGAAAGACAATTCCTACAATGTGCCTGGTAAGTACCCAGCGGGGTCAGTACCTGGTACTGCAGAAAGAAGCTCTAGCAGGAGTCTCATCTAGTTTAAAGGAGAATAGGAAGGGGCAGGGAACGCTCTCTGGCATAAGTGATGTTTAAACTGAAACCAAAACAGATAAGAAAGAATTTGCCAAGCTGATGGGGAGAGTGGAGAGCATTCTGGACCAAGGGAATAGTAAGAACGAAAACTCAATAAATTGATTGAGTGTAAATGGCTCAAGTGTGAGCTCTTGAGCTCAAAGAGTGGTCATTTTGAGGCGCTCATGGTAGGCACAGAGCATTTCTCCTTTTTTACTGTCCTCGCTTTATATTTTGCAACTGAGAGCACTGAGCTCTCATAAGACTAGCGTAAGGTTTGGCATAATTGCTAGGAACCTAGTGTCCTTTTCAAGACTGACCGCTGGACTCAAAATAGGAAGTTCTGTGTATAACTTAGTTTGTTCCCAGTAGAAACCTGAACATTTGCTACCAATTTTAAGGGCAGTCATTATCCATCTCTAGATTCTATTATTATTTATCATTTGGATGCGAATAATGAAGTTTAGCTTTGCATTTAGTCTTTATTACATCCTGTCTCCATATCTTGATCCTGTCTTATTCCAGAGATAGTACATGAGTAAACAGAGTTTTGCCTGAGGGAAATAGAACTAATGCATTCTTTCCGTGCTTAATCAAATTCAAAATAGGCAGGTTGCACTCTGGCCCTATGACTGAGGTAGTTTTGTGCCATAGCAATACTGCCTCTGTTTACAGCTGCCATTTCATCATTTAAAGGACTTGATTTAATCTGCACTAAAGGGAGTGTTAGAACCACTTGAGAAAATCTTGCTAAGTTCTCTGGATTCTTTTCTAGATTCTTTTACCCAAACTGTACTTATTATGCTTAAGAATTTGAGAGTTGAGAGTGTGGGGAGAAAGGAATGTATCTGCATAGCAGAAGGCAGAAGAAAATTCTTGCTCTTAAATGGAATCATATTTGAAAAACTAATGATCATTTCTTTTACCTATGTGAGCCTGTTCTTGTTGTGGATATCCACAAAGGAGAAATTAATTGTACTTTGACACAAATATTTAGAAGGTAGAACAAAGAATCCTGGAGGAATAAGGCTCTTGTGATAAAGCTATTGTTACTGGGGAGAGACTGATAAAAAGCCCTCAAGTTAAGTTTGGTATTGGTATTGGAGCATTGCATGAGTAATCCAAGCTTTCCTGGCAATCCTGACTTAGGAGGACTCTGGATACAGAATGTGATACAGAATTTGGGGGAAAAGGAGAGGGATAAAGAAGGATGAGAGTTTAAAAATAGGCTTGGGAGCAGCTCCAGAGCATAAGGAAAGCAGGTGGAGAGAGATAAGGAGATTTTAAAGAGTCACTGTGGTCAATAGAGTTCATTAGACATAAGTGAAGAACTTATGTTGTTAAAATTTTAAAGCATTTAGTTATTCCTGATTATGACATCACTCCATGACTGGCCCATAATGATGCCAATTTGAAACATAAAAGCTAAAAAATGACTTTAGAGAAAATTCCATACATTTTAATGTTGAGGAAAATAATGCAAAAGAAATATTCTAAGTAAATACACAAACATAACGGATGATAATCATTCACTCAATGAACAAATATTTATTAATCATCTACTATATATGTAGTGCTATGCTTGATTTTGGGGGAAAACCAAGATTCACTGTGCTGTAGAGGAACAGGCAGTCTACTTGTGAAGACACACAGATAGTCCTTCACAAATATTCAATTAATGCACTCACACAGGAAAACACCTATGAACATCTGTTATAAGATCCTGTGTTTCCTTCTGCTAGTATTGATGCATTTAGGTCCATCCATCAGGACATTAAAGCTGCAAGTCTGCCATAGCCCATCATAATTTTGCCTGAATAATCTCTGATATGAGAGTTCCAGACAACACGAGTTAGAATTCTAAATGTGCTTTTCTATTAGCATAAAACTCGTATGATTCTGAGATGCTGTCTTAGTCTTAGCAGGTTTCTGCCACTATAACAGAATACCACAGGCTCCATCATTTATAAAGAAAGCAGATTTATTTTGGGTCATGGTTCTGGAGGCTGAGAAGTCTAAAGGCATGTCACTGGCACCAGTGAGGGTCTTATTGCTATGTTATTTCATAGTGGAAAATAAAGCTAGCATGTGAGACAGAGAGAAAGTTGGGCCAAACTCATTTTTTTGTTTTTAGTCAGTAGCTCACTCCTGTGATAGCTAATCCCCTCCTGCGATAACAACTCCACTCTTATTGCTGAATCTTCTCTTTAAGGTCACCTCTCAACACAGTTGCAATGGCAATTAAATTCCAGCATGAGTTTTGGTCGGGGCATTCCAAACCCCAGAATACTGATACTTTAGTCTTTCTAATAATGTACAGAATGAAGCCAACATCTGAGAACTTACTGTGACAAATAACTGACCTGTAAATGAATGTTTGGCTCACATTTTGTGAATAGACACATGTCAGAGCCTTGACTCTCCTCTCCCTAAAAATCTGAATGTGTAGGGTGATAAATAGCCAAGTGTTGGGGTATATGACCCAACCCTTCATTGGCCATGGCTGATTGGCTACTTACTCCAAGTATTTCAATATATAGTCCTTCATAAATGGATGGCCATTTATGAAGGATGGCCAGAGACCTGTGTAGTACAGGCAAACAGAGGATGTAGGTCAGAGTCCTCTTAAGAGGATAGATTTTTGTATTCTGCCATAAGAACATATGTACCTGTAGGTTCATCTTAACACTATACACAATAGCAAAAACATGGAATGAACGCAGATGTCCTTCAAGGGCCCCGTGCCCAATCAACTGTGGGTTCCCAGTCACCCACAGTGGATTGGATCAAGAAAATGTAGTACATATACACCATGGAATATACTATGCAGCCATAAAAAAGAATGAAATACCTTTTGCAGCAACATGGAGGTAGCTGGAGGCCATTATCCTAAGAGAACAGGAGAAGCAGAATACAGAAACAGAAACCCAAATGTAGTGATATTCTCATAAGTGAGAGCTCAACATTGGGTACACATAAACATAAAGATGGGAGCAATAGATACTGGGGACTACTAGAGGGAGGAGGGGGGTAAGGGCTGAAAAACTACCTATTGGGTACTATGCTTAGTACCTGGGTGACGGGAGTAATCATACCCCAAAGCTCAGCATCACACAATACATCCTTGCAACAAACCTGCACATGAACCCCCTGATTCTATAATAAAAGTTGAAAATATATATATGTATAGATTTTAGGAACCTGAAAGGTTATAATAAGTAATCAATGAAAACTGGGGCAGAAATGTCATACAATAGAACAGTGATTCTTAAAGTTTCGTCTCTGGACCAGCAGCAGCAGCAGCAGCATCACCTGGGAACTTGTTGGTTTTTCCCCAGACCTACTGAGTCAGAAACTCTGAGGGCAGGGCCCAGAAACCTGAGTTTCACCTATCCTCCAGGTGATTCTGTTGCTGCAAAAATTTTGAGAGCCACTGTTGAAAAAGGAGCCAAAGAAAGGCTGCATGAGTGGCCTAATGGGCCACACAGAAGCTAAAGTGAGGCAGTAAGGAACTCTGTGTGAGCAAAGGAAAATTTTGGGTGGAAGAGAGATGACAGAAGAGAACTGGGGAGAAAGTGTGATCTCTCAGTTTCAGTTTCTGTTGAGGTAAGTCCACACAACAATTGCCATGTTTTCTTTAGAGATTCACATTTGATGGTGTTTTCTTGGGACCAAATCGTCCTGACTTGAGTGCTGGATAGAAACTAGAGATGTTCTGAGCAAGGTACTCTAAGGCTATGGACTCTGTAATGAGAGTTGAAGCACATTTTACATGAGAGCATGAATTGCCTTCCAAGCTCACTAAAACTATGGTCAGGTACATTTTTCTAGAAAAGGCAGTTATAGCCCTGAGACTGGGTTGGACATTTTATGTATTTATTTTATTTTTTTTTTGCAATCTTTAATGCAGCCTAATGAGAGGGATTCATAATAGTGTCTTGTTAGTTTGCTAGGACTCCTGTAACAAAGTCCTACAAACTGGGTGACTTAAACAACAGAAAATTATTGTCTCATAGTTTTGGAGGCTAGACTAAATTAAGGTGTTGGCAGAGTTGGTTTCTTCTGAAGGCTCTGAGGGGAGCATCCATTCCATGCTCCTCTCCTTGGCTCATAGATGGCCATCTTTATGTTCACATGGTGTTCCCTCTGTGTGCTTGTGTCCACATTTCTCCATTATAAGGACACAAGTCATAGTAAAGTAGATCTACCCAATGACCTCATGTTCACTTGATTATCTTTGTAAAAACCTACCTCTAAGTAAGGTCACGTGCTGAGGTCTTGGTGATTAGGGCTTTACATATGAATTTTGGGGAACATAACCCATAACAGTATCCCTGTTTTCAAAATGAAGACCTTCAGAGAGGCTATATGAATGCCCCAGAGGCAGTAGGTTGATTGTGTGATAAGATGTAAATCCAGAACTCCCATGCTTATAAAACATCTGCTGGAGTTTGTTAAATGGTCTAGATTTGCCAGAAGCCAGTCTATTTAGCTTAAAAAAAAAAAAAAAAAGGGAGGGCAATGATGTAGAAGAACATGAAACGTCTATACTGGGCTAAAACATGTGTTTTACATCTAAAACTAGTTGAAGGATTCCATGATTTTTGCCCATTAGAATAGTGCCTCATATTTCTTTGAAGAGGAATCAGATGAAATTCAGCTCATGTGATAGGACTGCTAATTCTTTTTTATTGTATTCAACAGATGGCATCAAACAATAAGTTGCAAATATGATGCTTACGGGTTACCACAAGTGAGTATCTTTTGGAAGAAAAAAATGTGGTATGTAATTGAAGGAAATCACATAAAGATGAACAGAGAATGAAAGAGCTGTTTCGTTATGTGGAACCAAACTGCCTTTAGTCTTTTTGTTCTTCTAAATATTCATATTTGAGAGTGGACTGGTTTGATTTAAGAGACTGTACTAAATTTCCCTTTGTTAGAAAATAAGATAAAAAGAAATACCATAAATTCTGAGCCTAAATTTTAGAGCTATTAACTTCAAATTATATTATGTGGTATTTTGGATTATCTTATGAGAAAAAAAATAAAGAAAATAAGAGAAAGAATCACAATATTTAGAAAATCATACTGGTTCAATGTTAATAATTAACTCCTATTACTGTTGTAGAATGGGGATAGATATCTGTTTTATTAATTAAAAATTAGTACTCTATGTTTTGACATTTTTGAGAGAAACAAATATATTTTGCTTGGTCCTTGAGAAGATGCCTCGATTCCTACTCATTTTTTTTTTTTTTTCTGGTAAGAATCACTTTCTTTGTAGAGGACTCATTTTCTTAGAACTTCCTGCAGCAAATGATGCTGCCACCTCATCAAAGCCCTTCTGTCTGGGCCTCCTGTGTCATTGCTGTGACTGGCTCTCAGCTTTCTGGCTTCTCGTTTTTATGCTGTTTGGTGGCCTTTATTCCTTCAGCCCCTTAACCATACACATTTTCCAAATTTTCTTGGCTTGACTCTAAGCTCCTTAAAGATAAGAATCTATCTTCTATTTCCTTGGAAATAGACTTAAGTGTCTTTAGCTTACGCAGTTTTGGAAAGAATGTATTTCTATCTTTACCTGAGAAAGATTGGAATGGAGCAAGCATAATAAATACCACTTGTTTTAGGACTGATTGCCAAATCTAAAGGAAATGCATGTTATTGAACTACCTGATGACTAAGGGAAGGTGAAGGTTATATGCAACATCAAGGGGGAACTGTGATTACTTGGCACTCTTACGCAGGCCTAGATTCTTTGAGTTCTACATCTAGGCATTCGAGTCATTGCAAATCCCTTCCTTCCCATTTTCCAGTTTTCTAGAATAGGATGCAGTTGATTGAGTATCTTGGCAGGAAAAGATTTGCCCTCAGGAAGCTAAGCTTTCCATGATGCTGCAGGGAGATTCCAACTGGATCAGTTTGGAATGAGAGGTGCAATTGTGGGAATGTGCACTCAGATAGTAAATTAATATTTGAGGTAAAATAGATATCAAATCCCATAAATTATAAATACTTTGAAAATAGGTTACAAGAATAGAAAGGAAATTTCTGATATTAAAATGTCACCCTATACACAGTTCTAAGGAAAGAGATTTTGCTTTTCTATCTTCTCTTTCTATCCCCTTTCCTTCCCCTAGTGCCACTTGATTGACAAATAGATGTGGAATGGGACTCAAGGAGAGTTTATATAATAAAGGGGATTATTTCCCTGATCTGCTTATACCCTAATCCTATAGGCAATTCCCCTAAAGGTCTACATTTAAATAAGACCTATTCTTACACGACTGCCTTCCTAAATAGCAGTTATGAGGGGTTCTCATTCTAATTATTCATAAGCATCAGCCCAGGAGCTTGCTCTGTATTGTCCCACTATGCTTAAGAATCTCTTGCCTTTGGAATTGCTGTGAGGAGGTCAGTATCTCTGAAAAAGAGCTAAATATGCCCCAAATCTTGGACCAGCAGCTGTCAGAATACTTCAGGGCCAGTTTTATAGCAAAGTAATGAAGCATATTTTAAAAACTTATTTTAGAAATAAATGCCTATTTCCATAACTCAGTGCAAATTCTGAGCTCTCACTAATTTAGCAGTAAGATATAAATGGGTTCCCAGGTGTTCAATTGTAGAAAATTGTAAAAATTCTGCTACTTTATTTAGTAGGGAAACACATATCGAAAGAAATTATTCTCTGGGTCAAACTTCAAGCCAAAATTTTATCTCTAGTTTTACAATTACATTTCTTGAGTATTCTACTCTAATTTCCTTTATATTTAGCCTACAGAACAAACCAGATTCTATGCACATGACTTGAATGACATTACAAAATGAAACAATTAGGAAAAGGTCAAGGAAGGGCCACCAAAAATCTGAATTAATTATCATCTCATTACTTCCAAACCCCTTTCTGAACACCCTTTCAGCTAGAAGAATGCTTTGGGCTACATCAAATTCAGCATCACACCTGCAGCGCACACGTCTCCATCCTTCCACTCTTACTTCTTGACTAACCAGTTTTTCTAAAGTATCATCTACATGCTCTTCTATGTGATTTTTTTCCATGATTACTCATCTGTTTCATCGATGGGGGATGTAATCTTAACTGAATAGATTAGACTGCGGTTCTAGAGGTTTGTTTTCTAAGGGTGTGGACCAACCCTCTATCTGGCAAAATGATAGTCCAAGTCATCTGCCTTTGATCTCTCTACTCTTTGGTTCCATCTATAAATGATGGTAATGATGATGATACTACTATCTACTCATAAGGTTGTTTGGAGAATGACATGGGATGTCAGTAGAGCCACAAGAGAAGTGCTCTGCAATTGAGTGTATGTTCAATGATTGACAGCTGTGCTTATTATCTCATTATTAGGAATTCTTATGATGAGACCCCCATATTTTCTTTATGTCACACATTGTGCTATTAAATATAAATCTTAATTCAGTTCCCCTGTTTCTCTAACTCATTCCTTATGGCACATCCTTCCCATGAGACTCGGGCAGAATCCCATCCGTTGAGAGTATGTTCATGTTTCCTGAATATTGTATTGGATTTCTCAACAGCACAGAGGGATGCTGAACTGGGAAATGAAACCACACCCGAGCTGTGGAGTTGATAAAAGAGCTGGATCATGAAAATATTTCTCTTAGGCCTAGGTTTGGCAACCCTCTGTTTAAATTAAAAACACCACGAATTTGATGTTTTTAGTAAATTGACAGTGTTCTCTGAAATCAAAAGAAGTTAACATGACAAAGAATGTGCCAGAGTCAGGATACACATATGCCTGAAATTATTTCAAGTCAGCTTTATTTCAGCATCTTTTCTCTTTGAAAGATGAAAACAGAAAAAAACCATGAAAACCACCCAAAGCCCCAGTGGCGCCCTTTCCCAGGACTCTGCATATCTTACATTTCTAGCAGTGATGCTTCTTCAGCCAGTGCTTCGAAAGGCAGATGTGCCAAGCCACTCGAGGCTTGCATCCCCAGAATTTTGCTGTCTGGTCTCCATCAACTTCCAGGAGATAGAACATGTATTAGCACCAGGACTTAACGATCAATTTTTTCCTTTCTGACTTTATTAATTTCCTGAGCCACTAAACCCACCCTGAAGGAGGAAATGGCAGCCTAACAGCAAGTCTGGAGAAGCACCTGCTGTGAAATGCATTCCAGCAGCACATCCATCAGCCAGATACCTCTCACAGCCTTACTTGAGTGAAACCCCTACCTAGAGCTCCCAAGAGCACTCAACAGAGGTGGGAAGGTGAGGTCTCAACAACCTAGGAGCTCTCCCTGGTACTGGCTTTTTCTTCCCTACAATCCCCTCTGTGAATGAAGCGGCAATATTCTAAGGGCTGCATCTCATAGTACCACTGACAGGTGTTTGCAGAGCTCAGCTAAGTGAAGAAGACATGTTAGTACTGAACGTACATATTAACTAAATGTCATTTGAAAATTTCTCTTTACTTAGGCTGGTTTGGCTTTTTCCTGGTACCTGTTGTTAGCGTAGCTTTTCCAGTAAGTGGTGGGAAGACAGTGCATAAACAGGTTTTCAACTCAAGATGTGATGTGGCAGTATTTGAGAAGAAACTAATGTTTTGAGATATTAGAAATAAAGATCCAACCAGACCTGGCCTCCTGTTATACCTGTGTTATAATACATCTTAATAGTTTACTGAGAATAACTATAAACTTTTTTTCTTGCTACGTTCCTGGTGAGTAAAGCAGCTATGTTTATTTATTTAATCAACAAACGTTTATTAAGTGCCTACTCATACAGGCATTCTGCCAGGAAAGGGATATATAAAGGCAGAAAGATATGAAGTTGTTGTCCTGTCTCAAGAGAAATTCAGGTAAATAGATCTAGATAACTCAAAGTCAAGGATGAATGTGAAGTGCTTAAGAGAGCATCAGATTGTAGAAACACATTTTGCTACGATATTAAAGTCAGAAAAAAAGCTTATCTAAAATTCAACTGTTTCTAAAGCTTGTGTGACAAATCACTGACTTTATCAGTCTTTAAGGGAACCCCTCAAGTTGATGTTGGGATTTATATTCACAACCCTTGGCTCTCTCCTCATACAGTTGAGTCATGCAATAGCGCTCATACTTTAATGTGAATTGAAGGCACCTGGGAAATTGTTAAAAATGAGATTCATGCGTTCCCACTCCAAGAACTTCTGCTCCAAGTTTGGAGCAGAGCCTGGGAAACCTTATTAATTTTAATGAATAAGCTTTTCTGATAATTCTGCTAAAAGTGGTTCTCAGACTGCACTTTGAGTGATGCTATCGGAGCACTGAAATTCTTGTTTGTCTTTTCACTAAGGACTTGTCTTAGACCTTTACAACTTCAATCCTTAGAGCATAAAACTTGTTACCTATCTGTTTTCTGAAGTTGTTTGCTTTTGTACTCAAACCCAAGAAAGATGTGCTGAGAATCAGAAGTGTCTGATTTGCACATGAGTGGGAATGGATAGGTAAGGAGTTCTTGGCCTCAACTTAAGAATCCTCACATCTCTGAAGAAAATCCAAATTGCACTCCTCATACACGCCAACCCTCCTTCAGGGTTGATAAAAAAAAAAAAGTGTGCAGGGATGGGCTCTATGAGGTGTTTATGAAATCATGTCTTTCCCTGAGGTCCATGGACAGTCAAGGCAAACAGATAAGCTCTCTAGATACAGGTAAGCCCTTGGATAAAGAAAGCAACCCTGGATATTCTCTTGTGGGAAACTTTACTCGTGAATTTGAACCAAGAAAAATGCTAATACAAACCTGAAAAGGTAATTTAGACTTGGCTAGGTCCCTGGTACAATTTGCTCTACAAGAAAAATGTTATTCCCATTGTCTAGCTAGGCAGGGCTAATCTAGGCATTTCTGAGTTCAGGGACCAGAAAGTGGACAGAGCTTTAAAAAGTCCTCTAGCTTTGGGGTTAACCCAAACAGAAACCTGTAGTCTTAGTCATTTATATGACTACTCCCCTTCATAGGTTTACCCTTATTCCTCTTCTTTTCCTTCTTTTTATTCCTTCCCTTCTCTCCAACCCCACTTTAAAAACCTTTCTCTTATTATAAAAAGTATAAATATAATTTATTTAAAAAATAATTAGAAATATTAAATCCTTTTGAAAATAACTGCTTGTAGAACTTTTCCAGGGGTATATTGGAAAATAACTTTCTCTGAATAGGGTCTCCTCTGAAAAAATAATGATAGAAAAAAAAAGATCATAGGTTTTGAGCCATTTTAAGTACATAACTTGTTTTCAGTGATGTGAATAAATGAAAGTTCACAGTTCAAATAAGTGGGAGTAATAAATTCTAATAGTGATTGCAGCCTTCCATTTTAGTGCAGCATTTATCTTTTTTGAGGAGTGGAAAGTATTTTATATTAAATTCAAAGGGTTATTTGTCAAAATATTAGAAAGTTTAAAAACCTAACAAGAAAAAAATAGAACTTTATAAAAAAGACAATTACTCCTTACGTTTTGAGGTAAGTAACATTTAAAATACACATGTGAAGAATGACTATTTTTGAATTAGGAGATTCCTTTTAAGAAGAAACATTTTTTTTTGTATTGGGTGAACTGTGTCCCCCCCCAAAAGATGTTGAAGTCCTAACTCCCAGTGCCTGTGAATGTGATCGTTTTTGGGAGCAGGGTCTTTGCAGTTGATCAAGTTAAAGTCATGAAGGTAGGCTCTAATCCAGTATAACTGGCGTCCTTATATAAAGGAGAAATTTGGACACAGGCCCATATGTGCATATGGAAGAATGCCATGTAAAGATGAAGGCAGTGGCTGGATGTAGTGGCTCATGCCTGTAATCCTAGCACTTTGGTAGGCCGACATGGACGGATTACTTGAGGCCAGGAGTTCGAGATCAGTCTGGCCCACATGGTGAAACCCTATCTCTACTGAAAATACAAAAAATTAGCCAGGTGTGGTGGCACGCACCTATTATCAGGAGGCTGAGGCATGGGAATCACTTGAACCCAGGAGGCAAAGGTTGTAGTGAACTGAGATTGCGCCATTGCACTCCAGCCTGGGTGACAGAGCAAGAAACCCCTGCATGCCATGAGGCTGCTGGGCTCCATGTCTCACCTCACCCTACTCAGCTGCCTCACCCTGGCTGCTTTGCTACATCTCATTGGCCTCATACCAGTCACTGTTTAGTTCTGGGGTCATTTTTCTCTGCAGGTGGTCAGATCCTTGACCAGCCCTCTGGGACTAGGATTTTTATTCTTGTCTCCCTTTGCTCATCTTCCAAGAGGAGGTTTTTTTGTTGTTGTTGTTGTTTTGTTTTTTTGAGATGGAGTCTAGCTTTGTCACCCAGGCTAGAGTGCAATGGCACGATCTCGGCTCACTGCCACCTCCACCTCCGGAATTCAAGCCATTCTCCTGCCTTAGCCTCCAGAGTAGCTGGGACTACAGGTGTGTGCCACCACGCCCAGCTAATTTTTTTTTTTTTTGTATTTTTAGTCCAGACGGGGTTTCACGATGTTAGCCAGGATGGTCTTGATCTTCTGACCTCGTGATCCACCTGCCTCAGCCTCCCAAAGTGCTGGGATTACAGGCATGAGCCATCAAGCCTGGCTGAGGAGTCTTACAGCATATCCTTGCAAAATCTTGGGTTGAGAAGTAAGATTTCTACTTTTAGTGACCAGTTCTACCTCTGTGAGGTGGGAACCATGTAACATTGGAGAAGTCATTTTGTGTCTCTAAGTTTTTCTATTTATGAAATGGGTACAGTGATATAAATTCTCTCATAGTATTCCTGTAATAACACAAGTTATGGTAATTTCTACACTACACAGCATTTTCCCAAGTGTGTGTCTATAGTCTTATAACCTGGCATATTTTGTGTTTGTGTATGTGTTACACTAACTCAGACAAGAGAATTGTGTCTGGGGAATAAAAACATAAAAATCACAGATTCTCAGAGGATAGCCACTTAACATTTGTGTTAAAAAGAGTAACAAATAAATTAATGCCAAAATAAATTTGTAGTCTTACTAATCGGTAGTCTCTAAGGAAAGGTAAACACACACACCAGAAAAGTAGGAGAAAAAGTAATGAGCTTTCTCACAAAGATCTAAGTACTTGCTTAGGGATAGTAAATGTTTCCCCAGGCTGAGTTCCTATATCCCAAAAAAGAGCCTGGTATCTGGAAAAATACACTGATGATGTAATAAGCACCTTTCCCAGAGGAAGCACCTTCTACAAGGGAAACATGGGCTTCTAGATGCAGCCAACGACTCTCAGCTGTGTGGCTCTGGCCTGTTTTTCTCATTACATTAGTTTTCCATTAATGAGTTGAAGATTCCGTTTTTTCTCTAAAATATTTTACAGAAATACTGGAAAGTGACATAAATTTTGTAAAATTATCTGAGACACTAAAAAGTAAAGAAACTAAAATTCAACAATGGATTCTGTGGGTTAATTTATCTGTATTGTCTAAACAGCTAAGATACTTGTGGCAATCACTACACAGATATATTTAATCCAGCAGGGTTCTTAATCTCTGTTTTAACCATATGTGTTTAATCAATTTGCATCCATCTGCCCAAATACTTACTGACTAGAGCAGTTAAAGCTCATACAGTTTAGAGATGGAACGAAACACGAGTTGAAAGGAAAACTTTCTAAGGCTGCAGGTTGTAGATAACATTGCACATCCAGACAGCTAAGAATGTATGTACTTTTTTTTTTTTCTACAAAGTGCACTTTTAGATCTGAGAAACCTTGGAAATGAGGAACTCCAATTCCCTAACATCACTCTTCCATTAGGTTGAACCTTCTTAAACTTGCTATCAGCACTTTAGTCCTATGCTGTATTATTTTAGAATAGATTAATCAGACTCCAAAAAACACCTGATCTGAGCTACAAAATGTTCAGATTAGGGAAAGACAATGAATATTTGGTTGGCAGGGGTTTGTGAGGTAAGAGTCTGTCTTTTACTCTCTAGGATGGTAGAATACAGGGAAAAGACAGTGTCTGACAGCTGCCAAGCAAGGGTTTGGACCCAAGTGAGGATGTTTACTTGGGCTTCGGGCTGCCTCCCAGGACATTATTACCTAATAATTTGGATTGGTTTTTCCGTACTCCTCATGGTCCTAGTGCTTGGTAAGGGAACTTGGAGGGGACAGACTTTTCTTTCATAGACCAATCCTCATCCAAACCCATAGTGTTTCACATACAAGATTGAGGTTACTCATATATTAAACACAGCTCAAGCCCACAGGATAACTGATGAGTGCTGCTCTCAGTTGATAAATAGAAATTCTGTTAAATGTGGTTCTTCACTAACAATTTCCATCTGGCAACATTCATGGCCACATGTCTGACCACGGGTCAGAGGTGAAAGGTAGGCAGCAGTTCACTAAAGGCATTGTTTTCATTGGCCCATAATTAAAGACTCTAGAAATTGCTCATTGGCAACCAGAGGGCTCCTTGGGTACTTGTGAATCTCTTCCCCAGGCAATGGTGAAGGAGTGGGTTCAATGGTATGCTAAAGCATTCCAGACATGAATCTAAGAATCGTCTCTGAGGACCTCTGCATGGAGGCCCAGCTAGACAATGCAAAAGAAGCTGGCAGGGGAAGCAAACTCCAAGTACGTTGGTGGACTTGGGTAATGAGATTGCACAGGAAGACATTTAAATCCCAGGCAGTTGTACAGAACTTTGTTTGGCATGGGTCCATTAACATTGCCATGGCAGGGATTCAAATATTTATGGCAGGACTGAGGGTGTGAGTGAGGGACTTGCTGGCTGGCTGATGGGTGGACATACAGCTCTCCAGAACTTCCCTAAAGTCCCTGAAATCATACAGCAGATCACTTATATTGTTTTCATTCATGGGTTGGGGCTAGGTCAGCAAATAGAAAAGGGGTCCTCTGTAGGTGATAGTTTTAGCACTACACCTCTCACCAGTTGTCCTCTTACATTTTTTTCCCTCTACATGCCCATCATAATAGTAGTCTGCTGTTTACAGAGAATAATATTATCACTTAAATGTGAAAAGCGTTTGTTATAAACTATAGGTAGGTAACCCCACCATTGAATCCAGGTGGACTCAACAGGATTTTGTGTTTGAATTCCTCAATTCTCCTCTGAGTATGCCACCACTTCCTAATTCTGGTTCATGAAGATATTTTATCTTCTGCCTGCAATCCAGTTTCTATCAAAGTCACCTAAAATGAAATTAGGTAGTTTGCCTGAATATCAGTGGCCGGTAGCAAGAAACAGCTTTCCTGGGTACTTTCTAATAGGAGAAACTCCCCTAGTTGTTGCTACCAACTCTTGCTTTTTCTTCATTTTCTTCTGGGTAATCCTAATCAGGATCAATCATCCCTCTCTCTGATTCTGTTTTTTTTTTCTTTTCCAAATTTAACTTCCAAATCTCAACCTTTTGTCACATCCTACCAGCTCTTAACAATTTCTGCCTGCTTCCTCTAGATAACCTAATTCATATACAACCCAAGCAGGAGCTTGGAAAATCAAGCCTAAATCAAAACAAAAATCAACATCTCTATAGACAAATTTAGTAGCCACATTTAAAAAATCATAGTATTTCAGGAAATAGCATCTACAACAAAATATATTGTCCATCACAAGTAAAACCAATGGGCTTCCTACAAGGGTAAGAAGATAGCTGCTGAGGATGAGAACAATAACAGTTATAATAATTATCATTTATTGAGCTTTCACTATATGCCAATCACAGTTTTAAGTACTTCAGATGAATTATTTCATTTAATTTCATAGCTAAATGTGGAAGTCATGATTATCATCCTTATTTGCAGATAATAAAAATATATTTTTGTGTGTGTGTGCTTCCCAAAGTCAAAAAGTGGTGAAATGATTTGAGCCCTAGATGGTAGGAGTTTTTTTAGAAACTTCTGTTTATAGTGAAAATGCCTGTTTCCAATTCTGAGTTATGTCATCAGATATTTGATTCACTAGTTTGGTGCCAACAATCTACAAGTAGCATACTTAGTGGAATGTAGAAGAACGACAGATGTTTACAGATGTCTCCTCACTGACATGAAGGGCTCAAGACAGGAGATTATGAAGAGCCAAAGTTGAATACAGCTTCTCTCTGCTCATCTGCACCCAAATCCTTCTGTGTACCAAGTTCTATGGAAAAGTCCCTTGACTTTTCTGTATGCAGCTTATCTGTCTTAAGTCAGAGACAGCCAGACTACCCTCTATCTGAACAGAAAAGCCAGACACAGGAGCTCTGGGGCCAGATGCCATAGCAAGCTGACCTTCTCAGTTGATATAAGGCCTGTAAAGAGACTCCTTTGCTTTAATTCTCTTTTTGGATTGCTAACTTTTTTTCTTTCTTTTTTTTTTTTTTTTTTCTGAGATGAAGTCTTGCTCTGTTGCCCAGGCTGCAGTGCAATGGCACAGTCTTGGCTCACTGCAACCTCCACTTCTCAGGTTCAAGGAGCCTCCCAGGTAGCTGGGATTATAGGCATGTGCCACCACACCTGGCTAATGTTGTATTTTTAGTAGAGATGGGGTTTCACTATGTTGGCCAGGCTGGTCTCAAACTCCTGACTTCAGGTGATTCGCCTGCCTTGGCCTCCTGATATGCTGGGATTACAAGTGTGAGCCGCTGCGCCCAGCCTGGATTGCTAACTCTTGAAGACAAGGATATCAGTGCCCCTGCAGCCCATACTACCTAGTAAGGGTCCAGCAAAGGTTTATCAAATAAATAAGTGACTTATCCTAATTTATCCTATGTCAGAAAAATACTGTGTTGTCCAGGCTGGAATATTCCACATTTGGTAAGCACTTTTCAAGCAGGCATTAATTGGTGTCTTCAGAAGGTCTGAAAACCCTATGAAATTACATGCAAAGCTTTTTTGAATTTTGGTGGGGTTCTTTAGCTTTCATCGGGTTCTTTTTTTTTTTTTTTTCTCTGAGACAGAGTCTCAGTCTGTTGCACAGGATGGAGTGCAGTGGCATGACTTGGGCTCACCGCAACCTCTGTCTTCTGGATTCAAACAATTCTTGTGCCTCAGCCTCCTGAGAAGGTGGGATTACATGCATGTACCACCATACCAAGCTAATATATATTTATATATATATATATTTTTTTATTTTTATTTTTTATTTTTTGTAGAGACAGAGTTTTACCGTGTTACCCAGGCTGGTCTTGAACTCCTGGTCTCAAGTGATCCACCTGCCTTGGCCTCTCAAACTGCTGAGATCACAGTTATGAGCCATTGCACTTAGCCTTTCACCAGATTCTTAAAAAATTTCTTGAAAAAAAATATTTGAAAATTACTGTTCATGATTCACAAAGCAGTTACACTTTATTATCTTGTTTGATCTATACAACAAAGCTATGAGAAAGACACTATGATAATTCTTAGTTTATGGAAGAGACAATGTGAAACTGAGAAAGATGACACAGGTAGTAAATTAAAAATCCTGGTGTTTTGACTCCAGATTTCTGTGCTTCTTATTTGCAGTTTGTGTGGATGCGTGTGCGTGTGTGCATGTGTGTGTGTGTGTGTGTGTGTGCATATTAAAAAATGAAAAAAGAAATGGCAACAATGAGATGTTAAAGTAAATGCTACATTATTGATTAGAGATTGGCTTCTTTTCTACCTTAAGTTTCAAAGAGCGGGATCACATTTTTTCACTCACCTCTCAGCCTCCCTTCTCAGAGAGCTTCTGGATATACCCTGGTTCCGGTCTTCACTTCAAGCCCTGATGTCACCATAGATTGTCTAACCCAGCAGAGAACCAAGTTTAGGAACCAAGTTTACATCACCATTTTATTTTGAGCCTTAGCTTCTATATTTATATAATGGAGTTAAAAATGCCACTTGCTCTGACCTGAATACATTTCTCTCTCCTTTAAGGCAGCTAAAAACATAAGTGATTTTTGGATCGATTATTTTTCCTGGATGCTTTGATACTACCTGACATCTGAGACTCATTTTCTCATCCGAAAACTGAGTGCCTTGGGACAAGATAATTTTGTGGATGGCTTTTAACTTTAAAGTGCTGTATGATACTATTGTGTAAGAAGCCTGTGGGGTGGCAGAAAGGGAAAATATAAAAGCAAAAAGCACAACCACTTGTTAGTGTTTCTGGACTCAATACTTTCCATGATCTTCTTCCACTGGTGTTTGGGTTCATCTATTTTTTCTCTCACCACTCTTCAGTGCTGACATCACTACCTCCTTCTACTTCTTCAGAAAGTGCATAAGTCAGAACTAAGGATCTTCAAACACATGTGCTGGTGGAGTAAGCCAAGGGTTAAGGGTGCTTCACGCCTGCCAGTTGAGAATGAAAAGTTGTTGAACTCTACTACTCCTTGGAAGCCAAGCCTCAGACTTTTTTTCCCTATTGACAAAAGGCAAACTGGAACTGCACTGGCATGTTTCCCTAGGACCCTGGAGAGGGTGGGCCCGATGACCTGTGCTGGTCTTTCAACTCTCAGATCTGTGATTCTATAGTTCCTCTTCATGGTGATGTCACTGGGGTATTAGCAAGTTCTCACTCAGCAAGTATAAATTAACTTTTGGAAAACAGACTCTGACTCATCAAAAAGAAGAGAGGTTCAAGTCCAAGTCTGAGTCAGTGGACCGTGTTTCCTGCAGTTTCCTGCACTTTAAGATCTGAGCTATTTTGTTGCACAACTCCAGGAGGCACCCATCCTATTGTGTTGTCCATTAAAGGCCCCCCCTTGGAGCCTAGCTTTAACACAATATTATGGAAACCGTGCCCCTAAAATTGAGTGATGCTGATGCCCTGCCTGTGATTACTCAATAACCTTTATTTCATTACACAAATTTCATATAATCTAGAAATTGAAACGTGAAGATCAGTGAGGGATCTTCATCCTAGTTCCCTTTATGAAATCTGGCAAAACCTCATCACATCAACATGTATATGCTGGGACAAAAGTGTGACTGTTAAAGGATAGGTTGGGAATAGGGGTGAGAGGCAATTTATAAATGTAACAACAATCCATATTTAACACAAGAGACAGAAAAATACACAAAGGACTATGCTATTTTGCTATATATTCTGTCTGTGTATATTTGGTAAGAATCTCAGATGTTGTAATTATTTTAGCCAGTTGTATCAAGTAGGGTGGTTGTAAGCACTTTCAGGAGAAACCCACTTAATGGGTTTCTTTGTCCATGTGACCAGTTTGCCACACAATAACTGCCATTCCTGGGCTGCTAACCAACAGTTGAGAACTTCCCAAACATTACTTCATTAGATCCTCCCTGCAGTCCCATGAGGTAAATGTTATTATCTCCGTTTTATAAACAGAAAAGTAGATTTCAAAAAGTTTCATAACTTGTCAAAGGTCATACAACTTAAGTAGCGGTGCCAAAGGTCATGTGCAGTTCTGTCAGAATCCAGAGTTGTGCCGTTACCAGAAGGCCAGACTGCTTCCTTTCTATTTTGGCATTATATTTTCTTGAGCAAATATAGCCATAACTGCTTGTCTTCATCTGGTTGGGCTGCTTTAACAATTTATCGTAGACTGGGTAGCTTAGAAACAACAGAATTGATTTCTCACAGTTCTAGGGACTGGGAAGTCTAAGATCGAGGCACCGGCAGATTCGGTGTCTGGTGAGGGACTGTTTCCTGATTCACGAATGGTGCCTTCTCACTCTGTCATCATGTGGTAGAAGGGGCTGGCCTGCTCTGGGGTCTCTTTTATAAGGGTACTAATCCTAATCACGAGGGCTTTGTCCTCATGACCGAATCACCTCCTAATACCATGACCTAATACTATCACCTAGGATCTTAAAACATGAATTTCTGGGGGATAGAAACATTCAAATATAGCACTGCTCCTTGCAGTAGGTAGTAGTAGTAGTAGTAGGAATAAAAATAAAAATAAATACTAATACCAAGCCATATGGAGCTTACTGTGTATCAGAAATGGCCCTAAGCACTTAATAAGTTATTAAATAATTTATTCCTAGGAAAATCTCACAATGTACAGTTGATGACAAGTCCCACTTACAGATGAGTGAACTAAAACAGGAAGAGTTTGAGTAACTTGCCCTAGGTCACCCAGCTAGAAAGTGATAGAGCTGGAAATGAAAGTCAAACAATTGAGCTCCAAAGCCCTGGGCAGTTGTAGTTCACTATTACGTTAGAGTAACTTGTCACAGAAATAACTCACTCAAGGGAAACCCACTGTCTTGTTCAGACAGCATAAATAGTGTGTGAAGAGTTGATTCTCTAGGAGAGAAGAATGCTAGGGAGTCAATGAATCTAATACCTAAAATCCTCGATTTGCATGGCCCAGTTGCCTAACACACTCACTTTTAGGCAGGATCATAAAGCTCAGTGCAGCGACAGCCCCCTGCCTTTCCTTGGAGCCGCCTGTGGAAGGGCTGGAATACATGCCAGGCTTCTTGCAGGTGCAGGAGAAGAGGGTGAGCTCCCAGCTATGTATCCCACACCAAACAGGCAGCTAGTTTTAATCTTTCCACTTCTCACCTCTTAGTCATTGCTCTTCTTTTCAAAAAAAGAGAATTAATTCTTTGGAACTCTTAGGAAGCAGAGGGCTTTGAGTCTGCAATGTTTATGAATCTGCTGAGAGTGCTGGGAAATGAGGCTTCTTTTTTGCACATGAAGTCATATTTTAACCCAAACCAAAAGAAAAAAAAAAAAAGAAAAATTATTTGAGAGTCTGTGGGGATCAGAGCTGGGTATTGTGTTACAGAAATTTTCCATTTCAGACACAAACTACATACAGCAGTATGTGGGCCAAAAAAGGCCAAGAGAGACTCCAGGAGGGCTTGGAGAAATAATACCTCCTCCTTTAATCCTGCGGAGGGTGGCCAGGTTCTTGGAAGGGCTGGGTGAAAGATCCAGATCAGATCATACTTAGAGGCCTGGGATAAGATTAGAATGATGATAATTCACAAGGCATCACAAGGCACAACTTCAGAGAGCTCCCTAGGATGCCCTTGGGCAAGGTGCTTAACCCCTCTGTGCCTCAGTTTCCAATATCTGAAAATGGGATAAACACCTTAAAATTTATTGAGAGTGTAAAAACATTATACATATTGGCTATGTAATAATTACATGGTAATGCTAGTTATATCATTAAATAATATACAGTTAACATTTATTGAGGCCTTACTATACATGAGCTATTGTGTTAAAGCTTCCTAAACATTATCTTATTTAACTTCACAGCAGCCCTATGAGATCCATTGTATCGTTCTTCCAATACCGCAGTTTAGAAAAGTAAGTGACTGACTTAAATTTATCACCTTAGGGAGTAGACTTGGATCTCCACTCTAAGTCTAGTCTGGCACCAAAACCCACGCAATGAACTAATAGCTAAGACGCTGGTCTGGTTCTCAGCTGAATGTGGTGGATGGGATTAGGGGGCATCCCTTGTTGGATAAAATGTGTTCCTCTGACCCCTCATCCTCTCTTTTAGCAGTGCCCCTTTCAGGTTAATATAGAAGCACTTATTTTAAGGAAATATCGGGCTGGGGGTAATTACTCTGTAATTATTCTCATGTATACACATTAAATGAATTTGTATGCTTTTTCTACTATTAAAAAAAATGCTGGGCTGGTTTTCCAGGTAAATAAACTGGTCTTGGCCTCTCTGACTCAAGTCTGAAACTGGTATTGCCTAAAGCAATAGCTTATGGTGTGGTACCCATGACCAGCATCACCTGGGAATTTGTTAGAGATAAAAAATTCTTTTGCCCCACCCACATGTACTGAATCAGAAATTGTGGGTGTGCAGTTCAGTAATCCTGTTTTAACAAGCCCTTGAGGTGATCTGAACGCTGCTAAAGTTTAAGAACTACTGGCCTCTAGGGGTAAAGGAGAGAGTTAAATCAGGAATAGAGGTCTAACTATGATTGTTAACAGCTGCCAGTGACTCATTCTCCCTAGTCATTCCCTTCTGAGTTTCTGTCCTTTTTAGGATGAAGGATTTGTTCACGTCCCATCTTGTGTGATAAATTTCATCAACAGTGTCAGCTCCTTTCTGAATCAATGCCCTGTGTAAGGAGACTTTGAGCTTTATACACTCCCGTGAGTACCCATACACACTTCTGCTTTTGGAACCACTTGCTCATTTCCCAGTGTAGATAATTAGCTTCAAATTACCTTCATGCCAGAAGAAAACACAATGGAATAATACTGTAGTTCTAGGTGGAATGGGAGAATCACAAAGCTGGGATGCGTATCCAAATGTACTTACTTCTAAAGGTTCCGAGCAGTGCTATGAATGAGCCCGTGGCATCCTCTCTCCCCAACTTCTCACCTACAATTTATCACAAAGGATGAAACAACTAAAACTGAAAATTGAGAAAATTATTGCTTCAGTTTTTTAATCTAAGCTCTGACTCAAATTTGGCTTCTCAGCCTCACCACTCCCATGTGGCTCTAGGGGAAAACAAAAACTGTATGTACATAGCAGAAGCAAGAAAACAGAAAACGTTTTCTGCCTTCTAGTTCATTCCCCAGAGGCCAGTGTAAGATGAGTCTTGCAGTCCAACACAAATCTGCATTTTAATAACCATGTAAACATAACTTTCAATAAAATATACTCCAACTTTTCTAGTTTGTTACAAAAGCCTTGTTTGTTATCTGAAGTGCTGCTTTTCCTAATTGAAAAATAGTAAAAAATTTTATTCAACTTTGGCAGAAAATGGAAGCTATGGTTATTGATGAGAACTGTATTTAGCATGTGTGGAGTACGACAGTTTCTTTTATCCCAACAAAAATGCATTGACATTAAGTTCTGGTTTGAAGGGTCTTTGGATTCCATCTTACAGCTCCACATAACGTAAAACAGGAATTTTAAAAGTGTAAACATGGTTTCTGCTCATGGACAATGTTTGTGAATTTCAAGAGAGTTTTGCTCACCGCTTTGTGTTGCTCTCTCATCTTATTTTAATTCACTGCAGATATACTGAAAGAATATCAGTCACAAACATGGGTTAGTAACATGCACATGAAGGCAAGCTGTATTATGTGCATTAAACCTGAGCTGGTAGAAGTACAGATTGCTTGGCAAGTTTCCCCTGAAATACTTTTGCATAAGTGTTGTGGCTACAGCCTGAATCCAATATGGAAGCAGGAAGGCACAGAGATTTTATATGGCTTTCTCTATTTGAAAGATACACTTAGATTTCTACCCTTAAAGCCCCTAGTCTTACAAACCCCATATTGTTGCTATTATGAACCAACAATATTCCCAAGGAACTCTTGATAGTCACTCAATTATAGCCTATTGATTAAGAACAAAAAATTGAGAAAGAGAGAAACTCAAATCCAAAATCTCACTTTATCTGTTATAAGCTGTGCTCCCTCAAATTACTTAATCTGAGATTTGTTTGCTCACTTATAAATTGGGGATAAAGATTTCCACCTCATAGGGTTGCATGATGACTGATTTGGATAACGTCCAATTACCTGGCATTTAGTAGGTGTTATATTATTTTGCTATCTTGAAACCATTTGGTACAAAGAGTAACTTTACATGCTAAACATATATTCTCCACTGTGCATGTGTGCACACATACATGGGCTATACATACACACACCTATGTGTGTGTGTATATATTCATGTAAATATATATAAAATCTCAATCAGTGTTGTGGTCTAAATGTTGGTGTCTCCCCAAAATTCATAAGTTGAAATCTAATTGCCAATATGATAGCATTAGGAGAAGGAGCCTTTGGGTAAGGATGAAATTCTCCTGAATAGGATTGGCACCCTTACAAAAAGAGACCTCAGAGAGCTAGGTTGCCCTTCTCCCATGTGGAGACACAGTGAGAAATCACCATCTATGAACCAGAAAGTGGATCCCCACTAGATACCAAATCTGCTGGTGTCTTAATTGCGGCCTTCCCAGCCTCCGGAATGGTGAGAACTAAATTTCTGTTGTTTATAAGCTACCTAGTTTATGGTATTTTGTTACAGCAGCCTGAGTGGACTAAGACAATCATTGGAAAAAGATATATCACTGGGATATTTATGCACATATCTAATCAGCTCTGAAGAGCAGTCATTTTTCTCCTTTCGTTCTTCCTTAAAATATTGCAGTAAACCCTACTGACTGACTCCTGGTTTCCGGGATGATGCTTATAGGCTAAAGGTGGCCTGGACCCCACATTGATAGGACCTATTAGCAAAATATAGCTTGTTGCCTCTGTCTTTGCAGCATCTAGTAGATTATAAAACCGTATTCATGGATTTATCACGGTTGTTGACTCTCCCCTCCCATGGCTTCAATCCTATAAAAAACATCAAGCCATGGGTTCTTCAAGCTATACTAACAGCAAAATAGATGCATTTGAAATACTTTTGTTAGAAAATAATCGAATGAAAACTTGATGTTTGTAGTAAACTCTGATTCTGATATTTAAACTGTGTACTAAATATGTCAAGTAATAAAATATTAACATCAAAACATTATTTCTAAAGTTTTATAAATCAACTTGTTATTAAGGTGCTTTTCAAATTCCATTAAAAAAGTAGAAAGCCTATGAGAAAAGAGAATGATAGAATTTTAGAATTTAGTAGGCTGTGAGTACAGGCATTTCTGTCTTAAAATGCACACACACATGCGTGCACGCGCACACGCACACACATTTAGAAACTCCCACTGACTAGAAAAATGTGAAGAGAAGCATTAAGAACCAGAGCTCTGATGATGGGGGATGGTGAAATAAATGCATGAAGTCATTCGCTCCACCCAGCCGCAGTGAGATTATCCCCCATATTCTAGTTTATGTTTCTGTGGTATGCTCAGGGCTTGAGTTGGTTTTGAGCAATTTTCTTCAGGGTGTTCTAAGCCAGTTTAAAATTATTTTGTGAGCTATTCATTCTATCACATGCCTTAGCAAAATCTACCACAATCTAATAAGCATCTGAATAGGTTCTCTGAGATGCAGCTTAGAGTCTCCTTTTCTTGAATTTCAACTTTATAGTTCACTGCAGCAAAATCTCTTTACCTCCTTAGGATTTAAATTTTTTCTGGGCATAGAGGGGTTTGACTCAGTCTTGCTACACAATCCACAACTGACCAAGATTCATGGGCTGTGTTTCCAAGTAGAGGTTTTACAAAATGAGTAGAACATAGGTGGTAATAAGTAATAAATAGGTCATCAAATGCTTGAAAGTTATGGCTTGTTTTGTTCTTTGCATCACTTTTATGGAGTCAGTGCAAGATATTTCTTGAGTGTTCACTATGTGAAAGGCATTGGGCCATAGCTCTTTGGCCCTGGCTCCTGTACAAATATTCTTCCTCTCTGCTGGACTCCCTGTTGGTTACTATCTGTCTACACACACATACACACACACACACACACACACACACCCCATTGTCTCATATTTGCTTTTTTCTTTTTTACATTTGGTATTTCTTTAATGTTTTATTGCTGAGATCACAAATTGGCTTAGAACAATTTTCCCCAAACTTCCAGATGAAAATGATTACCTGCAGCAGCTAAAAAATACAGTTTGGGCCAGGTATGGTGGCTCACGCCTGCAATCCTAGCACTTTGGGAGGCTGAGGTGGGTGGATTACCAGGTCAAGAGATCGAGACCAACCTGGCCAACATGGTGAAACCCCGTCTCTACTAAAAATACAAAAAAATTAGCTGGGGGTGGTGGCACGCGCCTGTGGTCCCGGCTACTTGGGAGGCTGAGGCGGAAGAATCACTTGAACCCCAGGAGGCAGAGGTTGCAGTGAGCCGAGATTGCGCCACTGCATTCAAGCCTGGTGACAGAGCAAGACTCCGTCTCAAAAAATATATATACAGTTTGGGGCTCTTTCTCTGGCATATATAGTTCAATAGGGCAGAGAAAAGAAACAGGGAACTTTTTTTTATTTTTTTTTTTGAGACGAAGTCTCACACTCTGTCACCTAGGCTGGAGTGCTGTGGTGCAATCTTGGCTCACTGCAGCCTACACCTCACAGGTTCAAGTGATTCTTGTGCCTCAGCCTCCTGAATAGCTGGGATTACAGGCGTGCGCCACCATGTCCTGATGATTTTTGTATTTTTAGTAGAGACGAGGTTTTACCATGTTGCCCAGGCTGATCTCGAACTCCTGGCTTGAAGAGATCTGCCCACCTTGGCCTCCCAAAGGGCTGTGATTACAGGTGTGAGCCATTGCACCTGGCCCCTGGGGAATTTTATTTTTAGATTTCTCATATGAGTCTTTTCAACAGGTAAGTTTAGGAAATATTGGAGTAGAAGACGATCTCTCAAATTACTTCCAACTTTCATACACACACTTCAGACCAATCTTTAAGGTCTTGATTGAGAAAGTAACCATCTTTCTCCTTTAACTTCCAGCCCTGAAATGTTCTCACTTCCTGAACTTCCATTGTAGCCATGTGTATTGTTCAGCAGTTATTCATGAACTAACTTGTAGAATTTCTTCGGCGACTCAGGCTTTTATTGAAATCTTTAATTTTATTTAATGTTTTGAACTTTTAAATCATGCCTACTGAGGCTCTGGTAGACTTCTCAAGAGAAGGGGCAATGTTGTATATTTCTTTATAAATTTCTTCATTTGTGTTCGCACAATGCTTTGCATTTGAATGAATGAGGTTTTATTTCTAATTTAATTTTCTTTTTAAATATGAATATCCTACTGCATGGATAAAGGATGTATCATTTCATTCCATATACTAATAGGCATAAGATTTGGGAACCCTTGTTTCATCCTAGCTGATGCAGCTGTTGGGTACTCATATAACCCCTTAATCCTTTGTAAAAACTTAGTGGGACAGCTGCCTTGATAATATGCAGTTTCAATGACTACCTCTGTTGAGGAAAATAATATGCTATTGTAGTAAGTATCACGGATTAATGATATTTCTCTGCAAGGAAACGTCTAATGGACAGGAGTTCCCAAACTGGGACTCGTGCTACATGCCAGAAAAAAATTATATTCCACATCTACCATGAGATGGAAGTGGGTTCTATGAATTTTGCAACTGTTGGCATCATTGTTATATTAATGGTTTAATTAGACTGTTTCAGTGTAGTAGAACAGTTCCTTAAAGGACTTTTAACAAGGATACTATTGTTAAAGAAAAAAAGCTCTTTCATTTGAGCCATTAAAATTACAAGGGGGAAAATGAAAAAGTAATGCTGGCAGCTTATTTTTTAGTTCAGCAGTGATTTCTCCAGCCTAATCACCAAGAAGTTCCTGCAAGGCAATTCTTGTTTATGTAGCAGTTTGATCTGGATTCTTGTAAAATTAAACGTAGGTTGGCAAATTAAATTTACCACCACCACCCTCCAGGACACTGTAAATTTAAAGGAGACTAAAACAAACATGAGAAACATTATTGTAACAGGGTAGTGAAAAGTCAGATCCAACAAAAATCTTGCTTATGAATATAATTTAGTGCAACGAGTATCAACCAACAGTTGATATTTTTTACTTACATTTACATCATCTTTCATATGCTACTAAAATGGATGTCTTTGTTTCCTCACAGATTTTTTTTTTTTTGGTACCAGTTTACCAGAGACATTTATTTAGCTCTTGAGTTAAGCAATTCAGTGATTTTTGCACTATCATAGTTTAAGAACTTTTTCAAGAATTCATGAAATAAGCATCTTACATTGTTGGTGGTTACTTACACTGGAACATTCAGTCTCTTTGAACTTATCCTGAAAATGGATTTTTGTTTTATTTTTTATTTTTATTCTTCTTATTTTTTTAGCCTTCTCTTGTTCTGGAAGGATTTTTGTTTTTCAATGAAAAAGGCTCATAGGTAATGTGAAACTTATGTCCCAGTAGAATTTAACAGGAAAGACTTTTCTGCCTCATCTATGTTTATTCAGAAGTACACATAAGAAGACTCTAAAAATGTAAATGAGAAACTTATGTTTAGAGTACAACTTGGAAATAAGCAAAAAATATATATTATACAAATATAACTAATGTAGCATAAGTATCCTGACTTGGAAACTGCTGAACTTAACAAGAAAAAAGAGGTGATGGCCTGACACGGTGGCTCACACCTGTAATCCCAGCACTTTGGGAGGCTGAGGCGGGCGGATCACCTGATGGCAGGAGTTTGTGACCAGCCTGACCAACATGGTGAAGCCCTGTCTCTACTAAAAATAGAAAAATTAGCCAGGTATGGTGGTGTGCGCCTGTAATCCCAGCTATTAGGGAGGCTGAAGCAGGAGAATCACTTGAACCCAGGAGATGAAGGTTGCAGTGAGCTGAGATCTCGCCATTGACCCCAGCCTGGGCAACAAGTGTCTCAAAGAAAAAAGAGGTGGCAATAAAGAGGGACATGAATTGGCTACTCTGGTAGGGCCTCACAGGGTCACCAAGTGAGGTGGACTTTTGACAGTTTTGCCTGCCCTGCCCTCATATTTCAGGAAATACCAATAAAGAAGCCCAAGCCCAAAGGGTTAGATGTTTCCTTTCCCAGTTCCCTGGAAGCTCAGGCCACTAGATGGGTCTGGCTAGGATTTGAGCCTTCACTGAGCAATGCAAATTTCCAGCGAATTTTTAGAGATTAAGGTTGGTGCCTCTGATGAAGGATAGAATCAGGTGTGGCTGGTGAAACCATAGCTAGAGTTTGTGGTGATAATGCCAATGGCAGCCTCTTAAACAGACTTCACATGCCATCTTGGGTCCATTTTGCTTCCTGTGTTTTGTTTCGATATACCAGGCCTCATTCACCAGCCTTCTTAGCCCTCTTATAAACTATTTGACTTCTTTCAATAAATTTTGTTTTCTGCTTACAGCTGAAGTTAGTCTGTTAGTGGAACCAAGAACCCCTGAGTACCGTATCAAAAGAGCTTTGTTAATCCCAGCTCTGCAGGACCAGAAACTCCAGTGCGTCCATATGCCCACAGGGAATCAGGCTCGTTACCACATCTCACAAGAGAGTGAAGTTAGGATCATTAGTGTTATTTAGTTAAACTCTTTCTCACTCCAAATGAGATTTGAGATGACTTATACAGAAAGACACAACCCAACAGGATAAAAGAATGAGAGAAAATGGGAGGAAGTAAAAATGAGGGTATTAATGCATGAGTCAGATTGTGAAACGCTGCTTTATAATGAGAAGCGGAACTTGTAGGCAATCACACAGCTCAGTGTACCCTCATGTTCCCTTCCCTGTGGGAGAGGCTTCTTGGGAAACACAGTCAGAGGCTACTGGGGATTGGGAGCTGGGGAAAGAATAATGAATATGAGTCTAAGTCAAGGAAGCTGGGCCAACTTCATGGGCGAGCCACTAAATCACAGTCTTTGGACTCCTTTGTCCTGGTATTGCTGCAGTTAATGAGTTTCTGCTTTTGGCTCGTAGTGTCCTTTAAGTCCCTTCTTTTACATGAAATTCCCTTCTACAAATATTTTTGTAAATATATTTGGAAGAAATAATACCTTAAGGCATTTACTTTAGCAAGGTGTTTCCCAAATTTCAGTCATGCTTGTGCTTTCTTCACAATGTTGCCATAGTCACCTACTCCCTATTCCATTATGTATTTTTAATACCTAAATACATCTAATACTTTTTATCTAAATAATATACGTAGCTATAGAAGCTTGCTATGCTACATATTTTTAATACTCATGAATAAATCCATAATATTAAAATGATTATATATCATCTTGTATTCTGCTGAAAGTTTATCAAGTGAACTAGGATTTCATCCTTGTTCAAAATATTTTGCACAGAAGTTTAAATTTTGGTCTTTACTACCAGATAAGGTCTATATTCTTCTCTAAGTCTTGATTTATAGTTTGGCTGGGTATAGAATTCTAGGAGGAAATGTTCCCTAACTTTGAAGGCATTTCTCCAGTATCTCCTAGCATCATATGGTGATGATGAGATGTGAGAACCAGTGAATTTGCATTTTTTGTAGGTTGCTTTATTCTACTCTCTGAAATATATGTTCTTTTAGTCTTCAAAATTCTAAAATGCCATAAAGTTGCCTAAGTATTTGTTTTCCTTTTTTAGAGTTAAAAATTTTTTTTTTAGAGACAGGATCTCACTCTGTCACCCAGGCTAGTGTGTAGTGGTAAGATCATAGTTCACTGTAAACTTGAACTCCTGAAAGAACTCAAGTGATCTTCCCTCCTCAGCCTCCCAAATAGCTAGGACTACATATGTAGACCACCACACCCAGCTAATATTAAAAATGTTTTGTAGAGGTGGGGTCTTGCTATGTTGCTCAGGTTGGTTTTAAACCCTTGGCCTCAAGCCATCCTCTGGACTTGGCCTCCCAAAGTACTGGGATTACAGGTGCGAGCCACTGTACCCAGCTGGCCTATTTCACTTTTTGATTCATTGTCCTGGACATGAACCCTATTCTTGTAAGATTTGTATCTTTTGAGCACTAAGATTCTACTTTTTGATAATTTCTTCCCTTCAGTTTTCTGTTCTATTTCTGAAACACCTGTCAGTTAGATATTGGACTTCCAGGATTAGGTCTCAGCATTTGGAACCTATATCAGAGTTGATCAGGGAAATAAAAGCATTTCTGTGACCACAGTAGGAAGCGTCTTAACACAAGGAATAAGCATTGGAAGGGCTGGAAGAGTAAAGGTTTCTTGAATTGTCACTGACTCGCTCAGTCCACCACTCCAAAGTACTTGATTGTAGATGCTCAATGTTAAGCTGCTTCGAACCTCACATCCAACTTTTGCTCATCCATCTGTCTGAAACTGCCTTTAGAGAATAACAGTCTCTTATTTTCTATTTAATACTTCCCAGTTACTGATACTGGCTGGAGGCTGTAATCTGAAACCATGTGGGGCAAGCACTCTGAAAAATGTATTTCTTGCCTCTTCATGATGTAGAGATGCTCTTAGCAGGGGTATGGAGGTGCCCAGTTGACAGAGACAATTCAACACAGGGCTACACTGGCCATGTGCATACCCCAAGTACTAGCCATGTGGCCTGGGAAAAAATATCTCTCTTTTTTTTTTTTTTTTTTTTTTTTTTGAGACAAGGTCTTGCTCTGTTGCTCAGGCTGGAGGGCAGTGGTATGAACATAGCTCACTGCAGCCTCAAACTCCTAGGCTCAAACACTCTCCAGCTTTATCCTCCTGAGTAGCTGGGACTACTGGTGTGTGCCATTATACCCAGCTAATTTTAAAAAAATTTCTAGAGATGGTGTCATGCCAGTTTTCTCAAGTTGATCTCAAACTTCTGGCCTCAAGTAATCCTCCCACCTTGGCCTTCCAAAGTGCTGGGATTACACATGTGAGTTACCACACCTGGCCTTTTAATTTTTTAATGCTTCAGTCTCTCCAACTATTAAGGGAGAATAATATCATTAGCTACCTTATAGGGTTGCTGGTAAGACTGACTGAAATAACACATGCATGAATATAATTCAGTGTCTGGAAAATATTCTAGTGCTTTTGAAGTAGGTTTGTGATCTTAATTTTAACTCTTTTTATTTAATACCTGATTTTTTTCACATTTCTACTATATCATTTTTCTCTAAATTTCAAAAAGCTCAACATAATTTTCCAGTCTATTAATTTTTATGACTAATACTTGTAATCACTAAAAGAACTTTCTTATTTAGATTTTTAAATAGTATCTTCAAGGCTTTACAGATGCAATTATTTTGGCTCTGTGTCTTATTCTTCTGACCCATTTGTTTTCTGTCTTCCAGCAATTTATTGATAGCCCCCTCTTTCTTCTCTGTTGTGAACTTATTCTTTTGGTTTTAAATTTATTTTAATAAGGTCTTGGGAGGATCAAAAGCCATGGAGCTAGTTTACCATCTTGCATAGAAACTGAAAGTGCTATTTTTATCTTAATTTTCCTCATTTAGCAGGATTGAATCCACAGGCTGTCACTAAGAGTAGTTCACAGTTATTCTGCCCTTACTGTGTGTCAAGAGCTTTTCATTCATCCTCTCATCTAGTCCACTTCGATGTTAAGACATAGGTAGTTGTGTTATCCTCATTTCTTTAAGATGAGATTAGTGAGGCTTAACAGAGGTCAAATGACTTGCCCAAGTTCACACAGCTAGTAATGAGTAGAGCTAAAATTTAAACACAGATCTAATGGCTACCGAACTGCTAATGGTAGCTCTGAGCTACTACTGCAACGTGGATCTCATCATTTTAAATGGCTGCATTGTACTGGTGTATATTTGTGTTTATATCTAAGCCCTCTCTGATGAACACTTAAGCTGTTTCAAAATTTGCTGTTATAAATAAACTTTACATAAATATTTAAGTACTGTGGGGAACTTTTTATGCACTGTGCTATTATTATTTTCTAAAAATAAGTCCTGGAAGTGGATTTGATCGATCAAAAGTTATCTGTGTTAAAACATTTTCAAATATGTTTTGACAAACTGTCCTTAAAAAAGAAGTTGTAGCGATTGACACTTCCACAAGCAACAGTGTGTGGAAGGGCCTGCTCCACACATGCCCACTAACATCTAATATTACTCAATTATTGCCAATCTCATAAAAATGAAATGCTATCTTGCTGTTTCAATTTGCCTTTATTTCATTGTTAGTGTGGCTGAACATCTCTTCATATCATTATAGATCATAAACTTTTCTTCTTGTGGGAGTTGCCAGTTCATTTTTTGCCCAACTTTTTGCTGGGTAATTGCCTCTGTAAGGATTTATTGTAAGTACTCTTTAGGAACAGTAACCTTTTGCCTATTATTTATGTTTCAAATGTACTTTCTCAGTTTATTGTTTCTATTTTTACCTGTGTCTAAGCATTTGTAAGATAAGTTTTAAATATTTAGGTAGCCAAATCTATCCTAATTAACTTTTATAGCTATTTTTTCTTTCAATGGATGAAAAAATGAAACTAACATGAAAACTGGTCCATTAAGAGTGTAATTTATAATATGAGTTTCTAAAAGAATCAGAAAATTCAACAATATGTTAGCCCTACTTCAGGAAACAGGCAAATTGTTTAAAATGATGAAAATTTTCACTTACATGCTAAATGTTTATCTAAACTAACTTAAGAAAGATTTATAGCCAAGCTAGGTTGAGAGCTACGAGGCTTACCCTTCTGAGTTATATTCTGCTTATAATGTATAGTAACAAAGTCAGAGTTGGATTTGGATGCTAATGTAGGTTGTTGGGATGGGGGCTGGGTCAGCCATATTTATTCTTTAACCTTGAGCTTCCTACCTGGTGCCAGTTGCTGACATCAGAAGACCTCACTGCTACTTCTCCGGATATTTACTTTGTTCACTATTCCTGTTTAAAGTTGCTCCCAGGATAAATGAAGTTCAATTCATAACTGAGTAGAAATCAGATTTATAACAAGCTTGTCCACCAGGCAAAAGTCTCTAGGGTATGGGAGAGCCTGTGAACCCTGGACTGCACAGAATGTTTCTAAATTAAGTCTCCAGTCCAAAGGATATGAATTAGCCAGAGACTGTGACTCAGAGCAAAGTTCAAAAGTTTGGATTCTTCTTTTTCCTACCTTTTAGTTAGAAGAACCTCTCCAGACTCTCCTCTTATCCTCTTTCTCCAGGGATCAAAACTTCCATGGCCATGGCTACCACAACTGTCTCTACTCTTGTAATTTCACCTCCTTAGGGTATTCAGACAAATTCCTAAAAGGAAGTACCTTTTTCTTCATAACCTGGATTTTTAGAAGGGAAGAATGTGAATCCAAATTTTTTTTTTTATTTAAAATACCACTTGGACCCCCACTCCTCTGATAGCTGGGGAGCATCCATCTGAAACTTTTCTGCTTTGTGTTCAGTTATTACTGTGTATGATCCTGTGGTGGCTCCTTTATTGGTTCATTTGCTCTGTGAGATGTGGTCTTCGTTTGGGGAGAGCTGTGAACTACTCATCTCTGAATCTACATCCGTTAGCAAGGTGTCAAATGTGTTAGGCACTCTGTAAATGTTTCCTTACTGGATATCTGTTAGAAAAATGGAAAATATTTGATTCTAACATGCTATTATGACTTTGGCCTAGGGGAAGTGTGAGTAAATAGCTTTCGATATAAATGCATGTGAAGAATAGTAGTATCTCAGTTAGCGTTTTATCAGATACTGGTTAAAAGAGAAAATATGGTGACCCTCAACCAATTTCTTTTGGGGACCAGCCAAATATTAAGCCAAACCAGACATGCATAGAGTATGTGTCTGCAGAATAGGAGAATAAATACATCTGGGGAGGAGGCTAAGCATACAATCTAACCAAATGATGTGCAGGCTGCTCTATCCAGTGATGAGTTTACCTGAATTTTATTGGTTACTCTTCCTCATAATGTCATCTAAAATAAGATGTATTGGTAATGGGATATAAAATTCAGCATGCTAAGAGTTACTTGAAGACATCTGAAGTTCAGTATAATTAACCAACCCTGAGATTTCTTTAGACATCACAAAAGAATTTTTTACATGCCGAAGGATCTTGTAGTGTGCCTTTTCTAAAAATGATCAAAATGTGTTGTAGCAATTTTAGAGAAAAGAATATGCTATCAATAGAAATCTTTTGTGCTAATTAATTCCAGAAATTAAACAACTATTTAGGTTTTGTGTAACCAACACCCAGAAATAGTCCAGACAAAGGATTTTTCTTGTTGCAAAATTGATTTAATGCCCTTCTCATATTAAAATTCTTTCCATGTAACAAACACACACACACACACACACACACACACACACACAAACTTGTAAATTATTTTAGTTCCATCTCAATCACAGCAAGACACTTGGTGCCCACAAATGCCTGAAGATTTATGGCATGAAAGTCTCCTCTGTTCAAAATACTGCCTCCCTCCCTTTCAGCCTAGTGAGCGGTGAAGCATGGGATTATCAGAAACAGTCCTGCATCTTCTGGAAAGCCTCTACTGGATAAGCTCCCTCTTCTCTTTTTCACTGTGGGGCAGGTGCTCAGGCACAGATGGGAGACCCATGGACTCTGACTTCCTTGACTATCAGTGGGCTGAGGGAGGGCTCTGGGTAGGTGTATGAGATGGCTTTTTGAAAGTAGGAAAACAGAGTTCTATTTTACCTCATGCTCTGAAACGTTTTCTCCTGCTAGAAAGCTGGCAGTGCTAGGGAATCCAGTCCGATAATAGGAATTCAGTTCAATTCAAGAAGCAACGGTGCTCACTGACTGGAGAACTGGTAAAGGTGCCAGCTGGTACTTGGTTGTTGGCATTAGGACTGTGTGAGATGGTCTCCATGTTCCAGCACCTTGTCTAATTCTTTTGTTTTTCATTGTTGTTATTTCTTTGCTTTTGTTTTTAGCTTTTTTCCCCCCTCTCCTGTTCCCGCTGTTTTTTTTTTTTCTTTTTAACTTGATGGGCACAAATTGAGGCCTGTATTTGAGTTAAGTTTGACATTGATAATGGTTGTTGAATCATGGGCTGTTCCAATTCTCTGACTTCGTTAAGAGATACTATACTAATCATAAGCCTGTCCTTTTCCTATCCTACCTTAATTGAACGTATATGGGGGGCAAGCCAAGGGTGACTTTTGGTGATTGTCAGTTTTGTGGCTTCTAAAAAAGTGAGTGTAGTTGATATGGTTGTGACAGTCAACTAAGCATTATATATTGTGTTATTTGTTATCTATCCCTCTTCCCAAGAGACTACCTAAGAAGAAGTTAGTTAGATATTAGGAATAGAGTGGAAACAGAGAAGTGGGTATGCTCAGTAAGATTTTTGTTGAATATAACACAAAGTCACCTGAAGACTCTGCCAAGAAACCAGTCTGTTCTTACTGAATTTATGGCATCGTCTGCCCCCTACCTCTGGAAAATTGCCAGATAACCCTTGGGGATGATAATTAATGTGCGCTCTCTCTCTCTCTCTCTCTCTCTCTCTCTCATATTTAACAAGGACAATAGTAGGCAGCAAAGTGATGCAGCCTCTAAATGCTACTGAGACATAAGACCATTGATGCCCAATTTCTTTCAGCGTTTTTCTGATTGGACCAGAGGTTCTTTGCCATCACTTGCGATTGTGGTTCTTCAGGGTCTTAGCACTCCCTAGGCATTGAGTCTGGGTGATAAAGTAAACCAGCATGAGGGATGACGATACCACACTTTACTTACTGAAATGTCTAGCTATTCCTTGCTGTTTGGTGCAATTAGTAGGTTCCTTTGAGTTGTATTGCCCGGGCTGCCTTCTGTCATACAGTATCATAGTGAGCAAGCATTATTCTTTCCTTGTTATGTGGAGAAGAAGAGCAAAGAGAAGTAAAATAACCTTAGTAAAAAAATTTTTTTAAATGCTTGAAATAGAATGTCACAATTCTGCTAGTCATCTTGAGGACCATTCGTTTCTGCAGATTTTAATAGGGAAACCAGACTTCCTCTTTAAAAAAACTGCCTTTTCAGTTCAGGGCCTCGAGGATGCAGTCTCCCTTCCTTGATATGCCCTCTCTTCATTACAAATAGCCTTTCATGAAGCTCACAAGAAGGGACATGAGCACAGGCACACAGTTAGCAACATCCTGGGTGAGTAACCATGGGCAGGGCGCCTGGGGTGGCTCAGGGAGAGGCAGGCAGACAGGGGTGACCTCAGGATCCAGAGCAGAGTTAAAGCTCTTCCGCAGCCTGTGACCATTGTGTTTTCTTAACTTCAGAAAAGGTGTGGATCTGTCCCTCACTCTCTGCCTTGTGTTTATAATATCATCTTCTCCTCCTCCTCTAAACACACATAGTTCCATCTGACTCACTGCCATGTTTCTGTAACCTTGGGCAAGTCTGTCACCTTTGAGGGCTTCCGTGTATTTATAAAGAGAGAATGATAGTCACGACTGCCTGCTTGCTGGAGCTTGCATTAGCGGCACACAGGCATGGCAAAGCTGAGCGCTGGACGAGAGAACTCAGATGTGGTCCCTGTACTCTCCTAGCCAAGTGGGCTTCTTCTCTAGTAAAGATCAATGCCAAGACGCCCCAGTTTATAACATCTTCACGGTGGCATAGCTGGGATCTCTTGAGCAGTCTTTTCATTCCCCCTATTTACCAAAGAGATAGGAATGATCTCCCTAGAGAAATTAAAATTATTTCTGTGTTTTCTTTAAAGAACTTTTTGATGTAAACTTTTCTAGTTTTTCATAGAACATAGAATATCAAAACTAGAGAAGACATTAGAGACGTTATACTCTCAATCCCTTGCCTCTATTCTGAAAATGAGAAAACTGAGGCCAAGAGAGCTGAAGTGACTTGCCCAGAGTTGCCTTGTCGGTGTGTGTAGCAGCAGAATCAAACACAACCAAGGTCTCCTGTGTGCTGTTCCATTCTGTTGGAGGTTGGCAGAGGAGCATGTAGACCCTCCATGCCCTATTCCCTCTACAACAATGTTTAACACTTCTGATTCTTTCTTTAGTTTTCCCTAGAAATTCCAGTTTGCTTTTTATAAATCAATTTCTTGATTAAATTCCTAGTTGATGACCAATTTAGAATCACCAACAAATATTTACTGAGAACCCCTTCTCTTTTTGGTATTGAATAATGATTAAAAGTACAGATATACACACACAGGCAGACACACACACTCACACACACATGCACAGACACAAATATAGAGGACTCTAAAGAAGCTGTGGTTTGGCTTACTGGATAAATTTAAAACCTCCTCATCTCTGATGAGTGGCAAGATTATTTAATCCTATGTCAAAAACAGTGTCTAACACACTCCTGGTAAAGAGTAGATGATTGTTGCTGAACTGAGTGGATAACCCATCAATAAATGTTTCCGGTTATTCATCGTTAGGACACAGATAAGTAAAGATGTGAAACTGAGCCACCACCAAGATGTCTAAAAATTGGCATAAAGCCACAGAGAAAGACAACAGTGATGTCAGGCCTAGGATGCTTCTGTTGGGCTGTTTTATGTTTAATTTGTTGGACTACAATTTATCAACACAACTGCATTCTATAACAGTACTCTTCTTATAGAAAATGGAGAATTTTCATTTTGCAAAGAAAAGCAAAATGAGATGAATTTGGGTAGAGAACAGTTATGTTCTAGGAAGTCTAGCCATTAGCTCTTCCTATGATTAGGATTCCTATCTAGGAAGCAGAGCTAAATTTTGTGGGATACACGTGTTTGAAATTGAGGGTACATATCCTTGGAATTTGTAGGGGTACTGGCTTTCTTTGGGTCATAGAGAGAAGCCTGCCACCTCCCAATTCACTGCAACATCTTCTGGCTGACCTCTCCTGGGTTATCTTTTCTCCTGAACCCTGCTCACCTACTAACCACATGTTTTCAGCTGTTTACCTTGTGAAATCTAATGAGGTCACCACAAAGTAGGCCCCATGGATGAAAGCCATCATTCCACAGAAATACACATGAGCTCCAGCCAAATGCACTATATAAGGCTTATCTTGAGAAACGAATCCTTGAAAACATCAGCCCAGTGATGACAAAAAAGAATTCTGCCTAGTTAGAGTTCTCTGCAGGAAGTATTTTTGATATTATTTTGGCTTTTGAAAAACAAACAAAAAAAGACTTTGTGGGGGTTACCTTAGTGCACAGTCAAATCGCACATTCAAACTGTTTGAATCCTGTCCTCCAAATACAGAGGTCTTATGTGAAAACAATCTCATTTTCATTTTACTTTCTGGGAACCCCTCCAAGGCATGGTGAACTGCCAGCATTTTGTGACCTTCAGTTCCTTTACTGCTCTCATGGGAAATTTGACCTTGGAACTGCAGAGAGGAGGGGAACACGTTTTGGGTGGGTCAGGGGCAGAAGTTTCATTCACTCTGCTTGCCCATTACCTAAAACTATGGGTTCTCCTGCACCAAGATCCTTAGAACCTCAGAGGTCACAGAAATGGAGACCAAAATGTATGGTGAGGATACACATTAACACCAAAGCAAGGATGTGGACAGCAAGACTGTCGCATGGGATGGAGACTCAGGCAGCCAGCCAGGGGCAATTCCCAGTGAAGCGTTAGGGATAAGAAAACACTTGATCCCTTCCAGATGCATAGCTGATGCAGGGCTCCCTGACATTTCAGAACATCTTAGGACTGAAATGGAATTCCTAGGGCATAAGGTTTCCTCCTGTAACTCTAGCTGGTTTCTGTAGGGTTGAAACTACAATAATGGATTCTCAATTTGTAGAAGGACTTCCTTAGGTTCCATACTGTTTGGCAACTGTTTGACTCATGAGACATCCATCTGACTACAGGGTTAGAGAGGGTTTGTGCATCTCAAGACACCGTGGAGTCTCTAGCCCCTACTCATGTATACTGTTCTCTAGACTCACAACAGATTAGAGGACAGTGGTGGCTTATCCTTCTCCTAGCATGAACCTCTTTGATATCTTATTTTGCTCATGGGCACATGGGCTTGAAAGATTTTTTACCTTTAAGGCAGATTTTATTAAGTAACAATTAGTGTCTTTATTTTCATTACTCTATGAAAATCTAATTAGAATAACAGCATTACCACACTGACCTGATAGAATTCTAGCCCAAAGCAAAGCAACCAATGTTTGAGCGGGTCTCTGCAGCCTGAGAACAGGCTGTGTGATCATTTGGCATTTTTCATTTCTGAAAATTTAAATAAAAATCTTGTAGGCCCCATTCCTACCACTTGTAAGACTTAGGAATCCAGGGAACTGTATGAGTATTTGATATAAAAAAGAACAAAGAATTTGGAGTCCCAAGACCTAAGGGACTTAAGTTGAGTGAGACCGAGAAGGTCATTCACCTGTATTGAGTCTCATGTTTCTTATCTGAAAGGATATCATCTGAACACAGTACTCATCTTACAGGGCTGTGGTGAAGATTAAATAAAACTATTGACATACTGGACAGTTTTGAAAAATTTAGCTGATTTCAAAGACTGAAATTTTACTGCAGAAATAAACTTGAAAAAATATTGGTATGATAAATGACAAATTTGTCTTGTACATCACATTAAAGTCAATCAATCAAACAAACAAAACAATGTTTATAAACTAGGAGATAAGAACAATTTTCTCTCTCAGCTTAAGGAAAGGAATCAAAGCACGACTCTTCGGCAATTGCTGTTGTGTGTGTGCATGTGTGTACGTGGGTTTTGTGGTTCCTTTTCTAGAGGAGAGGAAAACCACTGTCATATTGAGGTTTATACTTAAACTTAAGAACATCAACAACATCTGGTGTGGGTGGGAAGGGGGAATAAATGTATGCTCTGAGGATCCGATCAAACAATTTAGAAAGAACTTTTTACCCTTTTACACTTAGAACGTGAACAGTGTAGACACTGTTGGGTCTGTTTCCCAGAACAGAATGCTGAAGAACATCGGATTTGGAGTCAGATCCCAAATCAAATTTCACCTCGTCTTACTAGCTCTGTGACTTAGGCAAGTTGCATAGGTTTGTTATGAAAATTAATTTAAAAAAAGTGTAGCTAAAAAGGCAGCAGTTCATGTTTTGGTCATAATAAGTACTTGATACAGGTGAAATGTCATGATGAGTCTTTGTGTTTTAGCTTCAACTTTCTTTCTCTTAGTGTTTTAGTTAATGAAAATGATGGCATGTGAGTACAGTTCATGCAGGGTCAGTTGATTAGTAAAGGGTGCTGGTGGACATGGTGATGCAATCCCTATTTGTAATGCCTTTGCTATCACACACTTGAGATACGTGTGAGGCAAGTCAGTATAAACCCTTTGTTCAAAGATGTTTAGTCGACCGCGTTTCATGATGGCATTTCTTTATCTTGATCTTGTAAATGCTCAGGAATTGTGGCTGCTTTGGAATTTATGACAGACAGCTAATGGAATCTTTAGGACATACATGAACAGAAGTGAAACTAGGGGTGGGGGTGCATGAAGGCTTCTGTACATTACTCATTCACTGCTCAAATGACACCAACAAGCCATTTAGACTCCAACCTGACATGGGTCTCTTTGGGTTGCTGATGGTGAGATCCTTCATAGGTGGGACTGTTGATGGTTTCTCTGGCTTTAAGACTCTTCGTGCCTAAGTCTCTTAGATTTAAATGAGTGGATATTAGCTGAGATGAGATAGTAAGTAAATCCTTGAGTTCCACGAGAAAGATTGGGATAGGGTCATTTCTTCTCTGGAAGTAGTTCAGAGGTTGTACTTTAGTTGGGGCTCATGGATTTGAGTCTACAGTATAAAAAGGGGCAAAGACCTAGGCTGAGGATTAGCTGGGTTATTTAGAAAATATACAGGACAGAGAAGACTCCAGTTACTGCCACGACTAAAAATACTTCCTTTTGCTCCTGCCTGTTTCATCCTTTTCAGAAATCCAATACTAGCCTTTTGGTTATAGCGGCTCAGGCATGGCACATCCAAGAGCCGGTGGAGAACCTCTGACTGTATTACTCAGCCTTGCTTACTTCAGTGACCCCCCCTCCCCAATTTATGCTTATCCATATGGTCAACTCCATGACCTTATGGGAAAAGCATTGGGTTGGGAATAAGGCAGAACTGAGTAGGATCCTGACTTAGACTAATTGCATGATTTCGGGCAAATTAACTGACTTCTATATTCTAACTACCTAACATTTAAAAACAATGACAATGCTATTCTAATCTAGTCAATCTGAAGAATAGTCTCCTTCTACTTACTATACAATATTCAGGACAAGAAAAAGCTGGATATACCCTTAGGGGCTTCCAGCTTATTTTAGGCCCTGAGCCAGAAGCTACAAAAAAAGGACAGGTCAGACCTGTGTGTCTGCCCCTAAGGCAGCCTTCAGTAATGTGGGTAAATATGGCCAATGCATTTAAAAATTAAAAAATTTTTTTTTGTAGAGACAGAGTCTCACTTTGTTGCTCAGGCTGGTCTTGAACCCTTGGCTTCAAGCAGTCCTCTGCCTCGGCCTTCCAAAGTGCTGGGATTATAGGCATGGGTCACCATGCCTGACCTAGCCAATGCATTTGATCACCCCAAGATCGTTTTTCCTCTTCAAAACCACCTCCATTACTTGCATTATCTACAGACATACTCTGGACACCAGCCAGATTCACACTTAACATTTTTCAGGGCTTAGTATCTTCACAGAAATGCATCAGTTTTCATGATTCTCCACGACATTCTTGGGAGGTAGCCAGACTTACCCAAAGTCACACACGGGTTTGTGTCTACAATGGCCTCAACTCTAGCATCTAGTTAACTGCCTCAGACACTAGATATTCAGCCACAAACCTTACCTGAGGGGAGTCACTCCAGTTTCACAAATGATTGACAAAAGTAATGTCAAACATTACCTTGTCCTACATGACCCAACTCGTTCCCTAAAGGGAGTTCAGGAAAATAGGGCTTCTGCATCACCAGGCTTCTAACTAATGACCACAGGAGCCAGGAACCACTGCACAGGCCTGGAAGTTATGTGTGGTGACAATGTGACAACATTTCTGCAATTAGAAGAGTTATATTTAGGCCTAAAGAAGAGTGAATCACACTCAATAAAAATAACGTATTTCTAGAATGTAGACTTGAAGGAGAAAATTTTCATGTTTTCTTTGGTGATTACTTTATAATATTATTCTTCCTCAAGAATTACTTAATAACTTGTTTCATAGTTATCATCTCCTTCTTCCCTATATAGACCTCCAGCGATGAGGGAAGTTCCCCGCAAAGCCACAAGCTCTGTACCTAAAGTGGCATTGGTATCAGGTTTGCGTTTCAGTTTTGCTCATGTTTGGGGGGAACCTTGGGATATTTACTATTCCAGGAAGGAGAAAAACTTACTCTGTCAGAAGAGAATCTGGACTATAGCTTCAGAGCAGCGTTTCTTCTATGTTGCCCATGTCTTTTCTACAGAGGGACTCAGGCCAGCAAAGGCTTTGGTGGGCCTCCATTCAGGATAAGAAACAGCCTCGCCTCAGTAAATGATTGACCTAGCTGCTGATGTGATAAGCTTAGGTAAATAGGCTTGATTCTGCTCCAGTAATTTCAGTACTTTTAACTCTCTAGGTTCCAAAGCAGAAAAATCTAGGTGACTTCCCAGGAGAGCCCATCATATGAGGTTGACAGCCCCGTGAATGAACGGTGTATTTCTCAGATTATATTATTCTATACCATATACTACAATATACATACAGTGTCCTCTCTGGTATGTCTTGAAAATGGAAAAAAATTATGCAAGCAAAATTCTGGAACAGAACTATGCTTATGGAGCTCCCACTAATGAAATAATTTTAATAAATCACACATATAGTTTGTTATAATGAAGGATTTTTTAAAAACCTTCCAAGTTTCTGAAATAGGTACAGGAGCAACAATAATTTTCAGAAGAGATAGAAGACAGAAGGAAAATATAGCCTGCTTTCCAGAACAGGCTGATGGACGAATGACTGAATTCAGACACACACCCAGGTCTACCACATCTCCTTCAGCAGACCATCCTCAGAGACACTCTGGTGACAAGGCTGTGTACAGTGCTCATTTTGTGATCATGAGAGAAGGGCCATGACCCCAGAGATCACCTACCTTGTCTGCTGCTTTTCAATCCCGACTCTTCCCTCGGCTTCTTTACTGCCTCAGCAGGGATGTCCCACGACTGTTCCAGCCCTTGCTGAAGAGGGTGGGATGTTGAGAAGATGCATTAACACAGGCTTCTCCTTTTCCCCAAGCCTGAAGGTAAGGTGTTCCTTTCCGCTTCCTTTCCTGCTCTCCCTGGCCTCTGCAGACAGTGGTCACAGGCAGCAACTTGCTTGCAGCCAGGTATGTTGACAGATGTGAAGGAGGGAGCCTGCCCTGGCCTCAGCCTTCTGGTCTAGCCAATCATTACACACCAGGACAGACTCCAAGTCCTGTTTAAATCCAACCAGAGCTGCGTGGCAAAAATCAGATGGCCACAAATAAAATAAAATCAAATCCCTTGTAACTGCATGTGGGAAGTGGACAAGAGGCTCTGAGAATAGTTTACAGAGAAAACAAAATTTTTATTCCTTTAGATTATAGCAATCTCAGAGGGAAATCTGGAAGTCACTTTATCAAATTTCCCATTTAATAATGAACTTTCTTCTACTAAGTTCTTGTATGGTGAGAATCATCTGCCAGGTTTTTGAATAAATATGGCTACCATTCATTGAAAGAGTGTTATATGTTATGCATTTCATGACTATTACCACAAATCCTCATGGTAATGTTGAGATTTTATTTCTATTTTATGGATGAGGGAATAAAGGCTTGTAATATTGGGGTTCAGGGGTGCAGGGTACCCTCAGCTCCCCTGAGAGGACGTTTCTACAGGTTCTTGGTCTCCTGCCCTCTCAAAAATGAGAGAGGGGACCACGGTGCAGTGCACAGTAAATGCCAGACTCAAAAATGTTTGTAGAAAGTGATTTATTTAAAGAGAGACAGAAATAGGAGAAGGAGACAGAAAGAAACACCTAACTCTCACACTGAGTGAGAGAATCCAGAAAGATGGAATCCAGGAGAGGAAAGTAGCTTCCACCCTGCGTGGAAGGGAACAGAGATGGAGTTTAGGAGGGGAAGACACACTTCGATGACAGAGTGTGGAAGGGGACTTTAGAGGTGAAATCCAGGAGAGAGGAAGATGGCTTCCACGAAGGGATTGTTGGTGGAAGGGGACCCAAATGTGGAGTCTGGAGGGGTGTGGAAGAAGGGGACTTTTAACCTAGGAGGAACCCTCACCTTCTCTAAGACCCCGGGCCAGTGAAAGGAGTTCCTTAGGACTTCCGCTGGTGTGATTGACTCTTAGTTTCTTCCCACACCTGAGGAATTTAAACATAAACCGTTAAATCTCCCAGATGGAGAGAGATGGGAGGTGGCCATGGTGCTAGGAAGTTCTTTCCCTTAAAACTACACCCCCTTTTGGATCCGGAAAGAAAACACATTCCCTCAGGCTCAAAGGGGTAATGGACATGCAACTAGTAGGTGCTGAAGCCAAGATTTGAATCCAGATCTGCTCTAAGACCTGCACGAGCATGAGTAAACCTTTCCATGATATGTTCTGTGGTAGATTGAATTATAGCCCCCACAAAATGTCCACATCCTAATCTCCAGAACCTATGAATATGTTATGTTACATGGTCACATAGTTTGCAGACATGGTCAAGTTAAGGATCTTCAGATGGGAGATTATCCTGGCTTATCCAGGTAGGCCCAATGTAATCACAGGGGTCCTTATGAAAGATCAGAATCAGAGAAAGAGATGTGATGACAGAAGCAGGGTCAGTGATTGCTATGCTGCTGGCTTTAAAGGTGGAGGAAGGGGCCATGAGCCAAGGAATGCAGGGTGCTTCTAGAAGCTGAAAAGGCAAGGAAGTAGATTCTCCTCTAGGGCCTCCAGAAGGAGCATGGTCCCACTGACCATTTTAGACTTCTTACTCTAGACCTGCAAGGTAATGCATTTGCACTGTTGTAAGCTACCAAGTATGTGGTAATTTTTTCTAGGAACTATAAGGAATGAGTACACATTCCCTCGGAAATACCCTTTATGATGGTGAGCTCACTATCTCACTTAGCTTCCTATTCTACAAAGGAATGCTCTTTGTCAAGCTAAGCTCGACCTTCTTGAAATGGTTATTCATTGGCACTCAGGGAGGCAGCTGGAAATGGTGGCAAACAGCCCTGGGAAGGGAATCAGAATCTGGATTCTAGTCCTAGGTCTGCCTTAGCCAGTCACTTCTCTCTGGCTTTCTGTTTTCTCTTCTATAACATTAATGCCTTGCACAAATGTTCTATATCTAAAGCCATAAGATTCTAAACTCAAGTCATGTAACAATTTAAAACTACTTGAAGATATATCCGTTACCTTGCTCCCAACGTTTCCTGTTCCAACTACCCTAGTTTTCCATGTGACATGACTTGTGGATCCTTCCCTCTCCAAGTTACTCTTCTCTAAGAAGGCTCCAATTTACTCATTTCCCCCTGAAATGTGGTGCCCAAGTCTGTACGTAGTGCCCCTGCCACTTCTGGTCTGCCAGTGTGCCTGGTTCTGCTGGCTCCCCTGGCCACGCTCTCTTGCTGGTTTCCATCTAACTATTCCTTAGGATCCTTTGAACTTGGCTTAGTCTATTCTTTTCATGTTGTTGGATTTGACCTTACCTCTTGAAACAGCACCTATAGTGAACAATTCTACAAGAATCTTAATTTAGGTTTTTTTTTTAGTAGGAGAGACCAAGACTTTCTAGTGCTAGCCTAAATTAGCCTTGCTTGCTTAACAATATTTAAATGATAATTCATTCTCATAGGTGCTTGAAAGGCAGTGGCTTATAACATTTTAAGATCATGAATTCTTTGAGAATTTGATGCAAGTTATGGGTCCTTTACCAGAAAAAGAGTGCACATACATCTAAGATTGTATGCGTCATTTTGGGGAGTTCTAGCCCCCCTGAAGTGGTCCACTGGCCCCTCTGATGTGTGGTAAGTTAGTTCTACACTCACAAGTTGTTGGTGGGGGAAGCTTTTGCAAAAGGCAGCCTAATGTTTTCTTCCAGATCTCCTTATACTTCATGGAGGTCCTAGAAACACCTCCTGCAACTGGATTGTGCAAATGCCCAGTGAGGATGAAGGTAGGAAAGTCTCTAGGCTAAAAAGCGCTCAGTTCTCAGGTTAAACAAAAAACAGCATTCAGTGGCTGCCTTTAACAAGAACATTGCTTCTTACAGCCTTTCTCTACAGGATAAATCCTATTCTTCAGATGCTTAGCTCCTTAGATCAAAGTCATTGCCTGCTGAAGGCTTCTCTCAATTGCCTGATGCTACTGGACAGAGGCTGACACTGCTGTGGCATCCTCCCCACCCATGCTGTCCAAAAACACTGGCCAGCTGTGAAAACACCCTGGTCTGACTAGTGCTTTTGTCTCACTGGCACTTGTCCAGGCCATCCTGGGTGAGGTTTGAGGCACATTGGCTTTGGCCACACTGTCCCTCCCTTGCAACCTCCCACCCTTTCTGAGAATGAAAGGTTTCAAGTCTTAAAAATAATAACACTCCTTTGGTCATACTGAGCAGATTTGCAGGGGGGTAAACACAATCACTTCTTGCTGATCAGGAAGAATTCCTTTGGAATAAAACACAACAAAAATCCAGTACATTCAGGCAACCTGACCTCACGGATTAACAGAGAAGGAATCAGTTTCAAAGTTGAAGAGACGGAGTTTGCTCTGCATTTCTTGTTTGCCAAGCTCAGCCATAGGTAGGACTCAGTGACTCCATGACCCTTCTTTCCCTAGTTTAAACTCTGTACCGGACAACATAGAGATGATCTGAACATGGACTTCCACAGGAAACATGAAGGAAGCTCCCTTATGAAAAGCAGAGATAATTTTCTGTTTCAAATAGCAGTTTCTTTATGTAGTTATTTGGTAAGTAATATTTAGAAAGAGCAAGTCAAACCCAATTCTAGGCAAAAATGAGTTGTAGAATCACTGTATTTCTTTTTCAACCTGGAAAGGATCATAAACTTAGGTCATTCTCATAGCTCTTCACAGTGGGGTCTTTGAAATACTTAGATAAATTTACTTTGAAAGGTGATTTTATGTCACTATTGAAAACCTAGGACTACCTGCTACAAAGAGAAGGTAACCACAACATAAACACAATACAAACAAAATGAGATTAAATGTTAGCTAGATACTATTGCCTTTTTGGTTTTGGTTGATAGCAAAGGACAGAGAGGTTTCACTACTAAACTGAGACTTCCCTCTTGACTAATCAGAACTGATTAAGTGATTAGTGATATTAATGCTACTTAAGGATATGGCCATCTTCCACCTCACATCATCTTGCATACCACCTGTGGCACAAATGCCACTCTCTGAGTAATGCATTTCTGATTCAATAATTCTCCAACTGGTTATGCACCAAAATACATATTTCTAAGTATTCCTCCTGGGATATGCCCTAAGATATAAAGAATCATAATCTTCAGGGATCAGGTCCAGAAATATATACTAATGTGAGTACCTCCAGATTAGGAAGCTTCCAGAGGTGTAAACCACCAACAGCCAAAGCCCAGGACTTTGTCTCTAGTGCCTTCCTCACACCGTTCTTCTCTTTACCCCTAACAACCGTCTCCTTGTATCCTACACACACACACACACACACACACACACACACACAGAGAAATGAATGACCAAGTCTAATCACTCAGCACCACAGAGCTGCCTTGACCTTCCACTGCAAAGCCCCAGCAAATTACCACACAAAGAGCTTTCACATTTTCTTTCACTGTCCAAATTTATATTGACTTACTTTTCATTAATTAGTTCCTGCTAAATCATCTACCAATCAACACAAAGGTTAGCAATCATGTTGAAGGGATTGTGTTGGGTGCCATTTGAAGGAGGGTGCAAAATCCTTCCCCTTATTACTAAGACTAATAGCTATTATTGAGTATTTCCTATGTGTCATGCTATGTGCTAAAATGCTTTCTATGCATTTGCTTATTTTGTCTTCTCAATATCCTTCACGGTAGGTATTTTTCGCCGTATCTTCTATGTAAACAGAGATGTTAATTTGCCTAAGGTTACTCAGCCAGGATATAGAGTTGGGAGAGAAACCAGGTCTGTGCACTTCTGAAATGCCTACACTTTTGTGCTAAATAGAATGTTTATAACCTTGTTGTAATATGATACATTACTATGATTAGATATAAAAGAGTTCATACATAATGTGAGTGCTCCATTGTTATAGAGGCAATGTCTAAACCCAAGTTTATGTTCAGAAATTGAGACAGACCAGTGGTATCTTTGCAGTTGCACCATACAGGTTATACATGCTCTGCTTATGTTTGGACCCAGCTCTATCTAATCATGCAATTTATTATAAAAACTGAACAGGAGTGACTGCAGTTAAAAATTCTGAATATGACTGTGTTGTTAAAGTGCTTGGTAACTTCAAACAGACTTATATTATTTTTAATTACCTGTTTTAACCTTTGATTACAAGAAATTAATTGTTACTTAGAATTAATTTGATCTCTGCTAAATTCATACCAAAAATCCTTACCTCAACCCATTATTTTTGTCACGTATAGGGAAAACACAGAATTCACTAAAATTAAGTGGGCTTGGATATTCTGTTAAAAAGAATTAGAAATAAGGAAGATATTGGAATCTTCATTGCAGCGGAAATGCAGTCCCACCCTTATGTAATCTTTGTGTGCACAAGTACCTTATCTCTGCATTGTTTTATTTCTGGGCATTTTAGCAATCACTCAAATTAATGTGGGTAGAGGTGGTGGTCAGGTGAGTGTGGATGTCAGTATGGATGTCAATAAGAGCAGTTCTGAGCTTAGGGGAAATAACTGAAGTGCTAAGGATGAAACTTGGAAAACCATGGGGTAAAGGGTGTGTACACATTTCACACACTGCTCAATCTTGAGGACTGCAAGCACGTTTAGTTAATCCAAATATATGTTAGACATGCCTGAGAGGGTTTTTTCTAATATTACATAACAAGATATTTTATTGACACTGACTTTATAACTCTTTAAAACAAAATTAGAAGTAGACCAGTAACAAAATGTTCATCCAAACAAAGGAAAAGTGCCTGTCAAAATTGTATATTTATTATTAGGTTTAAGCCTATTTAGGTAGTTCAAATCAAATATAAGAGAACACATCATGTCATCACATCCATTTTTTTTTCACTGTTAAAATGAGGTATTCTGGCTTTACAATGTTGTAAGTTGAAGTAAGCAGTTTAATGAAAGTTACAAGAAAGGAGATGAGAGCTATACGTGAACAATTATTTCCTAGGGGTAAAAAGCCAAGTGAAATGTATATGAATAAGATAATTAAGCCACAGAATACATTTTGGAGTATCAAGCAGCATACATGAAAAATTTTAATTCTAACTTTAAAATTGGTAAACTTTATTATTTTACTAAGCAAACAACATGCACCATAGTGTAAAACAAGCAATACAAGATAAAATATCATATCTATTAGAGCATTTATCAGGTTCACGTATCCTCTGACTTGACCAAGACTTATTTTCACTATGACAATTTCTGTATTTTTCTATTTGCTAATCAGTAAGGTTAAGCAGCACAGTTGGCATATACACACAAATAATGCATACACAATCTGTATTTAAAATGTATTATGATATTGGAGTATTTACTAAGTATAATAGCAGCAAGGTACCACTATTTCTAGAATATGTTCTAAGACTTATCATATTGAGACTATAGATTCATGACTGAGGTGTTATTAGTGCTATAAACTAAAAACAAATGTAAAATTGCGAATGTACAGAGCTACCAAAGGCTTATTTGACTTTTCAAAGTGCCGTGCTTCTTGTTGGGCTTAACATTTGTGAGCAAGCCCCCGCTATTTGAATTAAAAGTATTGGTCCCAAGTTTTGGGCTGTAATCAGGTATAGTTCTAATGATTGGATGTAGGTTGAGGGGTAGAATAATGCATTTGAAAAGGGTAAGAAGCAATAACCACTTATATAAGAGTGTATTGGGCATCACTGAACACGTGTCATTCACCGTAAGCTTTGCCAGCATCCTGTGGTTAACCATAGTCAGCAGATGATGGAGAATGGCTAGGAGACAAAAGGAGAAAGAGTATTCTGTGAAGGAGACGAGAAGGAATGACACTATTGATAGGCGTGCCTCAGCAAACTGTGAGCCTGAATTCCCCCAAAATATAAGGGGAATATTTATCTAAATGATTTGGCTTAGAAATGAGTTTGAAAAATCCGAAGAAGTTGTGTCGGAGAACATAATAGAACACTACATGCACTGCAGGGTAGAAAGAGTTTTCTTGAATTATTTGTATAGTGTCTAAGACTGTGATATTTTGGGAAAATCAATCACAGTTTGTAGTGTATTCTTCTGGGTTAGGGCCTGTTCAGGGTTATAGTGCTACTAGTGTCCCTGTTTCTAGAAGGAAGTAGGGAATCCAGAAGCTATGGAGATAATGCATCCCTTGGGGTAGTAACGAGCTGTGTGGTATCATTTGAAACTAAGGGTGAAATTTCTGGCTAAATGATGTACCACTCAAACAGTCCACTTCTGTGTGTTCCAAGGCAGTGGTTGTGAGTGACAAAGCTATGGTGCCAAACACCAGGCAGCAGCCTGAGATGGAGGGCCAGGATGTCCTGGAACATCAGTGGAACTCAGAAGACAACCATGTGCTATGCTGTGCAAAACAAACTTCCTGTCAGTTTGGATGTTTGACGCTGTCATTTCTATTCGTTTCCTCTTGGCATAACAAGCCTACTTAACATGTATTGGGAAAACCCAACTCTCAAGGGCCCATATACATGTTGGCAGATTTCTTTGAGCACTATATATTTCATTATATGAGTAATCAAAGGTGCCATTCCTAGATAAGTTCTGTCAGCTACATCACAGTGTTAGGATATAAGCCCATGCGGCTTCCCTCTACAAGCCATAGAGGGAAGAAACCACATCTGCACACCCACTGAGTAGAAGGCATTTAATCTAATCATTAGGGACCTTATGTTGTGGGGAGCTAGTCAACCAAGATTTGCAAAACAGCACTAAAGTAGCAGACGGCATCTTTATTAAAGATGAGAGAACCAAGAAAGATGTAGCATAGGATCACTTGCTCAGCTAACAGAGCAGGGTCTCATGGCTGTGCCCCCTTCATTAGCCCACTCTGTTCCTTAGAATCTAACAGTAAAAATTTGAAATAAGGAACACCACACAAACTTCAACTGTGGCATGAACTAAATCTGTAAGATGGACTGGTTTCATGTGGCCCTTTTACTTCCCAGGAAGAAGTAGTTTCATTTCCATCTGAAATTCTTCTGTTGCTCCACCTTTAGCTTTGTGCTAAGCCTACTAGCTGGGAGGTAATCATCTCTCATTGGGAAGCACTTTCTTATGGCAACATTCTGAAAACCAGAGCTAGAAAATCCTGACATGCCATAAAACTGTATTTAGTTTCAGAATACTCTCCTACATTGTCTTCTTGAGAAGAAACAAAATTTTTTTGGATGAATATGAAGTCATGTAAAAAGAACTAGGATTCTTAAGATGGATCGTTACCTGGGTTCAGATCTTGTGCTTTTCTTTGGGTTTATAATAAAATCCTGGAACTTTGATGCTCTCAGTAATTCAGGGTTTAGATTCAGTGCTAAGGAAAATGACTAAACGTAATTACTATTCAGTTTAATACAGCAAATATAAAAACTATTTTTTTTTTGGCATGACCCTCTTGGAGATCTGCCACTCATTTAAAATTTAATCTTCAATAACTTCTCCCTCCTTCCATTAGGTCCATCCTGACCTCTCTCTCCAATCCTTCTGTACCCATGAAATCATAGTGGTATCTCTAAAAGGTTCAAAGTTCAAGCCTTTAAACACTACCCTAACCTAACTAAAACCCTTGATGGTCCCCTTTGCCACAAAGCCATGGAAATGTGGCTGTGTGGGAAATGGTCCAGGGAGCTCATGAATAACTCAGTTACATTTCAGAATAAATATGACCTCAAACTCTGTGAAACCGAAGTCCTCTTTGGCTCAATCAAGTAGCTTCTTAGCTGATCTTGAAGTTAGTTCTAAGCAAGCATCAGAGCTGAGAAGAAGTGATGTGGTTGGGTCACTATTTTATTGTTGGTAGTTGCAGAATGAGCCATGAACCTAAAATCTATTTCCCTCTGTCCTAAATGCTAGAGTTCTCCTGTCTGTTCTCATGGGCAAGGAGAAAGCACACATCCTTTACAAAATGTTAAGCAACTTTTTCTTGAGGCAGAGGTTCTGCCAATGCAAGGGTGTTTATCAAGGGAAAATTGTAAGTAATCCTCCTTCTATCTCCCAGAACTCTTGTGCAGACTTTCAAATTGCAAACAAGGCTGGCAGCTCCAAGCAACATGAAGGAGCGAGCACCTGCATGCACCACATAGAGCAGGACTCCGTGCATGCAACCTTGGTACAGTTTTCTGGGCTTTTGTGTCATGCTTGATGACATTTATCATGCAAACACTGAGGTGCACTTAAATGTTACAACCCAAGTGAAGTGCAACCACATATTTAAGAACTAAAGGACAAAATCATGTAAACATTTCATGGAACAGTCAGCAGCCCTAGAGTGTTACTGGCATCCTGTGTAGATACTTGTCAACACACCTGGCCTCATAGCACCAAACACCTGGACAAAGCTGAGGCTCAAATAAAACAGAGAACAGTAATTCTCCTCTTGCCTCCTTATCTCTTTGCCAAGTAACAAAGGGTAAAAAGTGGGGAAATGATCTAGCCCCTAGCAATTGATCCAGAATCAAAAACAAAAGCAAAATGAAATGACAACAACCAAAATAAAACCCTGAGGGTAGACCAGGGATTTCAGAGCTTGTCATTAGGGTTTAGCATCAGCATTGAAGGAAAATTTAAAAAGCAATGAAACACACTTTCTTACTCTTATCCAGAGGAGGCCCAACAGAATTTGACATTATCCCAGAAAACCCTTTAAGGAGGGGTTCAAATGCAAAAATGCAAAAAAAGGAAAGTTCAACCAGATTTTCCCAGAAGCATTTCTATAATGACCTCCTCAAGGTGTGCAAGCTAAAAGCCGGGGCTTACATTACAGAAAGTATATGCTGGAAGACTGAGTTGAGGGTGTGCATGTGCTTTTAGTAGGTCACCTAGGACACCCCTCTCTGCAGTACAACATGTGAAATCCATCTATGGGCATCAAAGGACAGAAACAGGAAAGTTGGAAGAAGAGTCAGACAGACAGTCTTTATAAATGCATACATCCATTTGGGACTTCATGTTTATATTTCCTCCTTAAGAATCCAGAAGCTGCCACTTCCTTAGGGATTCTCAGATGGTGCAGAGGAGCATCAAAGTGCACACACTTCGAAATGCCTAGTTTTCTTTCTAGGTCCTTCCTTATGGACACTCTTCCGGAGGGTCTGCCTATGAACTAATAGTTGTTCATGACCCATTTTATCTTCATTCACCAGCATGGTTTGGTAGTGACTTCTCAGATCTGGGCCACATCCACACATGTACACTGTGCCCAGGAGGACTGGGGAGCCAGGATATGAACAGCAGAGTCAGGGGTCACTCACAGCCCTGAGATGCATGTTCCTATTGAGGAGAGAAAGACCATAGCAGCATCTGTCCTGGGTGAGAAAAGTTTGGTAAGCTCCTGTGTGAGTGCTCTTGATGTAAGAAGCACGGTAGATACTTAATCGATAAATAAATAAATAAATAAATAAATAAGTCAATCAAAACACAAGAGGGCTCTATAGATAAGCACCTCTTATCAATTAAAAAAAAAAATCCCCTCTTGAGTTTCAAAGCCCTCATGCAGTGGTGACTGGTAGGCTCAAAACAACCTACAGAAAGTAGAACCATCGAGAGAAGGACTGGAAATGTTCCAACACTAGGTATTTCTCACTTGGTGACACACGAGTCATCCTAAATGTCCCCGAGGTAGTCTTGTTTTCAAGGAGTTACAGAATGGCTCCAAACCCACTTGGAGCTTCCTCCTTTAATGCCATTGCACTTTCCCATGCATCCTGTACCTGCTTCCATGGCGCCATGGATAAGGTGCCTTCCACTTAGCGTTGTGTCCCACAGTGCAGACCTGAGTCCTAGGCAGACAATAATAAAACGCAATTCCAAGACCAGACTTGAAGACCCCACTCCAAAGAGGACTTTGTCAAAATGAATGATGCAGGTGCTCTACCTGGCAGCCATTCTGGAAAAAGCCGTAGAATTAAATAAAGGTATCTGGCATGCAACGAACACGCACGTCTATCTCTGGTTGGGCCCCACGCTGAAAAGATCTATCATTGTTCCTTTCACTTTTAAGAAGGGGCCAAAAGAAATAGAAAGGAATCCAAGTTTCAAAACTGGGAAGCATATTTCTGATACAAAGGGCGGTACGCACTATTTATCTCAAGAATGAAGGTGACCAGTTACCAGCATATGCTACACAAGAACAGCTTGTGTTTGAAATATCTTAGTGACAAATGAGTCCTACTCTCTCAGAAAAGGGATGACATCCAACAATCCTTGAGAGAACTGGTGCTTGGCTCTTTCCCCCCTCAAAGCCCCAGGTTGATGTTAGATCCACCCCAGAGGGTGGGCCACACCTGCAGTGAGCCAGTCTTTTTCACCAGGAATGTGTTTCTGGTTCAACTTTCTCACTGGCTTAAATACAACCCCCCATAAGACAACACGGAGCTGGACAAATTAAGGGGACACTCAATACTCTAATAGGTTCTAGAGACCCTATTTCTAAACTCCTTTCACCACCATAAACCACCAGGGAGGTCCTGACCTCGGTCACATGAAACATGCTTTCTTCCCTTAGACTTAAGTTTTTAAAAAAGTCTCATTTGGGAAAAATGCAATTAATAGCCCTGTAATTTTATCTAAATGGCCCTGTGAAGAAGGGAGAAAAAAAAGCCATCTTCCTCTTACTTCATTGTCACTGCCCAGGGGCCATCCTAATGGGACATCCTTCAGAACTCTACCCTGGATCAACAAATTCAACATTAAGGTTAAATAAAAAATTAAATCAGCATTTAGCCAGAGCTGTGTCCTCCTGTAAGAGGTCATTCAACTTGATGACAGTCGCAGCAAAGTCTACCAGGTCCACAAAGTCAGACGTGATGATGTTGACACCCATGGCTCCAGGCTTCTGAGTTTTCACCCAGTCCAGGATGGCAGGAAGATTCCTATACAGAGGAAAGTGTTGGAGGAAGAGAGTGATACAATACAGCTTAGAAGGACTTCTCCAGACATGGACACAAAACATTTCCTTTAATATAACAAAAGTACATTAATAAGAACATAAGCTTTTAGAGGTATTTCCATTTAAGCTTTATATCTCCTTCAGGGATGAAGTGGTCTCTATTCCACTAGAAAATTACACTTTCACGGTTTCTTTGCTGGAAGAAGAGATTAGTTGCTTCAAGCATCAAAGAGATATCGTGTCAACAGGACCTTGAAAAGCTAAGATCAGGCCGAGGGCGGTGGCTTACACCTGTAATCCCAGAACTTTGGGAGGCTAAGGTGGATTGGGTCACTTGAGATTAGCCTAGGAAACATGGTGAAATCCTGTCTCTACTAAAGTACAAAAAATTAGCTGGGTGTGGTGGCATATGCCTGTAGTTTCAGGAGTTTGAGATCAGCCTGGGAAGGTGAAACCCTATCTCTACTAAAAGTACAAAAAATTAGCAGGGTGTGGTGGTGTATGCCTGTGGTTCCAGCTACTCAGGAGGCTGAGGTGGGGGAGTCACCTGAGCCTGGGAGGTCGAGGCTGTGGTGAGCCCAGATGTACACTCCAGTTTGGGTGACAGAGTAAGACTCTGTCTCGAAAGGAAGGGAGGGAGGGAGGGAGGGAGAGACGGAAAGAAAGAAAGAGAGAAAAGAAAAGGAAAGAAAGGAAGAAATGAAGGAAGGAAGGAAAAGAAAAGAAAAACTAAGATCAAGAGCCTCAGCTTTGATAGGTTCTTTAATTTTCTTATCATGAAAATATTCAAACATACGGCAACGTTGAAAGAATTTTGCAGCAAATATATCTACCACCTAGATTCTGCCATTAACTACACTAATTTACCATATATCTATCCATCAATCTGTCACTATCCTTCCATCAATCCTTCTTGTATTTTTGACATATTCCAACTGCAAGCATCTATACATATTCCCTAAGTACTTCAGCATGCATATGATTAACTGGACTTCAATATCTGTTTTTAATCTGTTCTTCTTTTAACATAAATTTACACTCAATAAAATGCATGAATCTTAAGGGTACACTTGCTGAGTTTTGACAAATACACACACATAATTCAAACTCATATCAAGGTCTAGAACATAACTGGTACTCCGGAAATTTCCTGCAAGCCCCTTCCTCATCAATGACTGTCCCATCCTCCCAGAGGCAATAACTATACTGACTTTTTTCCACTGTAGGTTAGATTTGTCTGTTCTAAAACTTAATATAAGCCGTGAAAAACGTATTCTTTCATGTGAGTTTTCTTTCACTTCGCATAATTGCTCTGAAAGTCATCCATGTTGCTGCATGTATCAGTGGTTTGTTGCATTTTAAAATCAATGCATAGTATTCCACTGTATAGATAAACTGCAGTTTATTTATCCATTTTCCTCCACTGGCTGGACAGACACGTGGGTTATTGCCAGTTTTTTGGATATTATGAGTAAAACTGTTATCTGTTCAATTCTTTTACTCATTTTCTCATTTAAAAAATTGCTGAGTTGTAGGAATTGTTGAGAGTAGAAATATTTATATATCCTGGATACTGGTCTTTCGTCAGATGCATTTTGCAAATATTTTCTCCTAGCCTATAGCTTGTCTATCAGTTTTCTATGGGACATATTTTTGTGAGTTGAATTCCTTAATTTTTAAGGATTCTAATTTTTCCATTTTTTTCTTTTATGGCTTCTGTGATCTAAAAACCACTTCAGTCCACTCCTAATTTACAAACATATCCACCTGTGTTTTCTTCTAAGAGCCTTATGGTTTTTAGCTTTTAGGTTTAGCTCTAAGAACCATCTCAAATTAATTTTTGTATATGGTATAAAGTCGGAGGTCAAGGCTTACTTTTTTCATATGGATACACAGTAGTTCAATCACTAAGTGTGGCTTCTTAATAGACCAGTACTTAATCAGTTGTCTCACTGATGGTTTTTATTAATCAAAGGCTTCCTAGGTGACAGCCAGTTGTTCAGGGACATAAATGAATAATGACAATTCAGTGTGATAATTTCTGCATTAGTAGTAAGTATAAACTACCACAGGCAGCACAGAGAAGAAAGTAATAAATTATAGTTTACATCATAGTAAAAACGGCTCACTACATACTCTGTAGGCTGAGAATGCTTTCAGGAAGACAGAAGAAACTGGGCTTAAGTTTTGGTTAAACAACTGGAGATTTTTTAGGAAAGGTCTGGTCTAGGCCAAAAATGAGAATATGTAAAGTTAATTGTCTTAATTGGCCACTTTCTCTTCTTTGGGTACCTCTCCCTTTGGCTATCATCCTCTCTCTTCCTTCGCTCCTTCGACGCTGCCGGCCCTTCTTTCAGCACACATCTGGACTTCTCAGTTTTCCAGACAACCTGTTCAGGCCTTGGTAGCATATTGTTTTCTCCTCTTTCTTTTTTTCTTACCATGACAGCCATAATCAGTCCGGGGTCTCCTCCCTCTCTCAGTGGACTCTATAATCAGTCATGGGCTAAAACATGTATCATAAATCTATTTATATTTTTATATTAATAGCTGATGATGACTTAATAGACCACTCTCCCAGGAGTACTTCTATTTTGAATAGGGACTCCTGAAGACTTAATCACCTCAGTGTGACTTTAGCTTACTGAATTTCATGGTCCCTCTGCCTTTCTCTCTGTAAAATGGTGATAATAATGCTTCATAAAGATTTTTTCTGAATTAAACAAAATAATACATGTAAAGTGTTTAGAAGAGTTCCTGTGATATAGTAAGTCTGGTTTAAAAAAAAGGGAAAGAATCACAACTGGAAGAGTGTGAGGTAGGAATATTTGGTGGCTGGGAGTAAGAAACTATACCTTAAAGAGGTCACATCCTGCTGCTTAGGTGACAAAATGCTGTGGTCTGGAAATGAGAAGCTGCAAATACAGACTTCCTTAAAGATAGACCAAGGATACACAGTGACCCACATCAAGGACACAGTGGTATTGAGCTGATAGATACAGGATTTCATTTTAAAAGCTTGAGTCAGAGTTGAAGTATGAGGTGCAGGTGCCCTCTGCTGGTCATTAAAGGGAAATGAGCCTTGAAGGCTTGGGGCAACTCCAGCCACTGTAGCCAGAGCCTCATCTTGGAGGATCCCTGGAGCCTGAGCAGAGAAATGTTGGGAAAGGTATGTACCTGTGGTTTCTGGTGACAAAGAGCTCTGTGTCAGCTTCGGGTAGCACGTGTCAACTTCTCCAAGGCAAGGATCAAATAAGCACAAAGAAGCGGAAATGCAGAACCCACTGCAAACAGGAGCTACTTGATTTTCACAGCTCTTGGTATTTAGCAGGACAAGGGATCTGTGCAAAAGGCTGAACCTGATAGTGCTGACAGGCCCCTGAGGTGACAGTTCCCATGGATGGAAGAACAGGAGGTTAAAAACTTCCCTTTGACCCTGGAGCCCAGCTGGGAACAAGGCTTGTCTACGGTGTTTCTGGGTGTCTTTACAAATAAGGATGGCGTGTGTATTTTGCACCAGCCACTGTGGCTGGCATTTTCATGTTAAGACTACAATCTGATGCGGTATTAGTAATCCTATTTAACTGGTGAGAAAACCACAGCTCAGAGACTTCAGAAAACTTGCCCAAGACCACCCTGTTGCTCAGGGACTGCACTGGTTTTCCAGGGCTACCGTAACAAAGTACCATATATTGGTTGGCTTAAACCACAGAGATGTATTTTCTCTTGTTTTAGAAGCTGGACATCCTGGATCAAAGTGTTGTCAGATTTTGTTTCTCCTGAGGCCTCTGTCCTTGGCTTGCAGACGGCCGCCTTCTCACTGCATCCTCACGTGGCCTTTGCTCTTGTCCGTGATGTCTCTGTGTGTGTCTAAATTTCCTTTTCTTTTAAGGATACCAGTTAGACTGGATTAGGGCCCACCCTAACATCCTCGTTTCGACTTAGTTACCTCTTTAAAGGCCCCGTCTGCAAATACAGCCACATTCTGAGGTAACTGGGAGTTGGGACTTCCATATGTGAACTTGGAGATGGTGGGGGTGGGACAGGGCACAACACAATGCACCGTGTAATAGGGAGCATGTCAGACTGCACTCTCAGGCCTGCTGACTTCAGTCCCGTCCCTGTTCCTGTCTAGAGTTCATGGGTGCTAGGAACTCTAGACAGGAACTAGAGTTGCTGAGGCTTTGGCAAAGTGTTTTCATTTGATTTCAGTGGGAATGCCATGAACTTGAATTTCAGGTTTCTATAAGTCTGGGAGAAAACAGCATGGAAATTAAGTCAAATGGGTATATTTCTTGTGGCTTCCTTCTAGGATGTTGAATCAAGATGAACAAGATCTTAGATCCAAAATTTATCTAAGAGCTAGGGAGTTAAATCCCTGCCAAGAAACCACCTCTACATTTGTAAGAAAATATACCTTGTCTTTTTCTTCTTGGTTTGAGCTGACAACCAGTGCCCACGACCAGTTGTTAGGACAGACCCTCTGGGTGTTGGTACACAGGAGAAGGTCCTATGTTTGTTCAATAGCCCAGAGGAAATGACAGCCACACTCTGCACTGGCCTTTTGGAACAAACTCAACCAGAGCAGCATTTTCCTCCTCCAGTTGATGTACTGGGATAGGAATCCATGATGTATACCTGTAATATTCTTGCAGCCAGCAGGGGGCGAGATGCCAAAGAAAGTATCTTTCTTAGCTTGGGGACATTGGCTTGCAAGGGCTCTGGGGCCCATTTTGCAAGGGCTCTGGCATAGTAGGATCCCTTGGCTTTGGGTGCATGCCAACACCATTATCTTTCATCATAAAGGAAAGAGCCAATGCTTCACTTGCATCCAGATTAAAGTTTTAGGAAAGTACAGGTATGAAAAGCTTTGTCACAGTTGTAACCTGTACCAGTTGTAACTTGTAAGACATTACCAGATTCAGGTACTGATAAACAACTGCAGGCCTATGGAGCAGAAAAGAATAAGCATGAAGCTGGGTGCAGTGGCTCACGCCTGTAATCCCAGCACTTTGAGAGGCCGAGGCAGGTGGATCACCTGAGGTCAGGAGTTTGAGACCAGCCTGACCAATATGGAGAAACCCCGTCTCTACTAAAAATACAAAATTAGCTGTGCGTGGTGGCACATGCTTGTAATCCCAGCTACTTGGGAGGCTGAGGGAGGAGAATCACTTGAACCTGGGAGGTGGAGGTTGTGGTGAGCTGAGATTGCACCATTGCACTCCAGCCTGGGCAACAAGAGCAAAACTCCAACAAGAAAGAAAGCGAGGAAGGGAGGAAGGGAGGAAAGAAGGAAGGAAGGAAAGAAAGGAGGGAGGGAGAAAGGAAGGAAGGAAGGCAGGCAGGCAGGCAGGCACGAAAATATGCAGTATCCAAGTCAGTGTCCAACGCTGAAAAGGGCAGTGGTCTAACGATCAGAAGGCCAGAGTCTGAGAGGTATTAATGACTTTTATTAGCTGTATGGATTGGGGTCACTTAAGTTCCCCGAGTCCCATCTAAAGAGAGGATGATAATATGCTCTAGACAATGTGCCATCCTAGAGGCTGACTTAAGAATCAAATGAAATCATCTGCAAAAAGGTATTTTCTATTCAGAATATGGTATATAGATACAACTTATCCTGCGTTTTAAATACTCTCTTTCCCTTATTAGTGTTGCTCTCTGCACAGACTTCTTTAGAGTGATATTTCACATTGGTTTATAGAAATTTTCATGCTAGTTTCTGCTGCTAGACTATGAGTTTCTTGACAGCGGACAGTATATTATTCATCTTGAATCTTTGTACCTAGCTCCTCCTAGGTACTCAATGTTTGTTGAATGAATATATAAGTAATGTTGACCTACAAACATGCCAGAGGCATGAGGGACACAGTGTGGATACATAAACACATATGTTTTTAAATAATATAATTAAAAAAGAAAGCTTCTAATTCTGGATCTTTCAAAGAGATATTGTACTGGTTTATAAAATTCACTTTTCCAAGTTCAGCATAATGAATTCAGTCAAGACTTAGTAGAGCCACACAGAAAGGACTCTCTGGTTTTGTCCATGGTTGACATAACCAGGAGCTCTCACCAAGAAAGAAAAGTGTAGTCCTGCCATCTAAACTCCTGTTATCTGAACTCTTGTTACCCAAACTCAGGACCAAATACATAGAAATATGTTTTCGGATGAATCTTTCATTACCTGAACTCTGCTCATCAACCTGGAACTCAGGGACCAAACTGATTCTTGTAAATATCTTTTGCTACCCAAACATATTAGCTTCCTCAGCTTGGATTGCAGGGGATGCCCTGCTATCCAAATGTATATGACATTCCTTTTATACATATACATATACATACATATGTGTACAGGTACAGAGACACATACATACACATACCCACATATATGTGCGCACACACACACGCAAATAAACTATCCTTTTTCTTGAGAACATCTATCATTCATTGGTGTCCAGGATAAAAAACAGCATCTGATACAAAATTACTGAAGCTTCTCCTCCCTAATTGTACAGCCAGGCTTGATTCTGCCCTGAGAATGTATTTGAAACTACAGCACTGGCATAGTGGGTGGCATCCGAGGCTGCTGCTTCAGTGACTCATGGTCACCGTGGAAAGCAGAACAAATTCTTGAAGGGCCATTTCTGAATCCTTAGCACCTAGGACAGCGGTCTATATTTAATGCTTCTTAAATGAGTGCCTGAGCCAGCTGCGAGGCACAGGCAGGACCACATGTGGCCAGGGGCCAGGAGTGAACAGACATGGTGTTGGCTCAATACAGCAAAATTTAGAGAGTGCAGTATTTATGGTATAATGTGTACTTATGAACAAAGTGTTTAGAGATCCTTTGAATATAATCCACCTCAACTGCACAGTTTTCTCAAATATAAAGTTTTTTTTTTGCTTATTTTGTTGTTTTTCTAAATCCTCAAACTACATGGTTTTATTGCTGTTTACTCAGAACAGAATCAATATAAATGCTTTTTTAAAAAGCTTTCCTTGTGGTGTCGAAGCAAATTCTTACCTGTGAACCAGCGTGTTCTTGAGGCCCCCAACCAAGCCCCGAGCGATGGTCTTCACTCTGGGGGTGAGGATCGCTTGGGAGACGTGGAAGGAGCCCCGTGGGACCCGCTCACTCAGAGTGGTCTCCAAGAAGAGGATTAGTTTGTGCACACTTGTGGTGTTTGCCCAGGGCGCTGGAATCTTCTTTCCTGGCCACAAGAAGTGGTATTGCTTGTAGAAAGGGCAGTGGTAGAAAATAAGAACCTGAATGTTCAAAATAGAGGAAGGAGAGCAATCCATAAAAATGCTAAATGTCAACTCCTTTGTTTTACACGGATTGCTGGGAAAAAGGCAAGCAAATATAATCATATGAGGAAAGTCAAGAACTGTTTATATTAATATATACTTTTAGGAAATCAGCAAAGACTTACAGAGCACTTGCCATATGTCTGACTCAAAAATTCTTAACTTTTTCTTGGCATAAATACCTTTGGAAGTATATTAAAATCATGGACCCCTTCTCAGAATTTTATTTTAAGTGAATGCATAAACTAAAATATACAGGATTACAAAGCAAATCTGTGATATGGAACTATAGCAATCAATTATTAAATAACCTTGTAATCAGTTAATGTATGTGCTGCATGATAAATGCATTAAATAAAAATATTTTGCTATAAATCTAATAAGTCCCATAACTGTAAGTTAGTGATGAGCGTAAGTGGCATTTCAGATATCTCCAGTAACTGAAATGTGAGATGGAAGCATCTAGGGAGATAAGTAACAGGCAGGGCCAGGCTTGCTGTGGGCCACTGCCTGCCCTCATAATCAATAGGCATACTCATTTTCAGATCAATTTTAGTACAAATGAATATGTAATTTTTTCCCATCCAAATTTAAAGACTTCTTAAATTCTACCCTCACATCCCCCTGGGGAAGCTTTGGACCTCAGGCTGAGAAATCTCCAGCTGAGTAGCAAGGGCTGTCTAGAAGTTACGTCTCCTATAATTACAAAATTGACAGCTTTTGGAGTTAAACAAAAACATTGAACTAATCTGTGGGTAAACAGACTTTCAGTCGTGTGTGCTGGCTCTGCCTGGAACTGCCCTTCCCAGGAGAGGGGGGAACGTGCCACTTGAGTCAGGGGAGACCTCTCAGAGGTGGCTGGCCTCCACAGGGACTGCTCAGGATGGTGGTGATTTTGTGAATAATTAGCAAGCTACATCCATAGCATTAATTAGTTTCTGGGAGGCAGCTGTGGGATAGGAAACTGCTATTTCAATCATCCCAATTCAGAGCTCTGCTGTGAAGGTTTCTAAAGTAATATACATTTCCCTGTCCCAGGCACTAGCAGGAGGAATGGCCTGCACATGCTCATGAGGCCTGGACTGCCATCCTCGGATAGTGGGCCACAGAGGGGAATCCTCCCAGCACCCAAGAACAAGAGCTCTGGATGTCAGCCTCATTTCCGGTGTGCATTTAGCTTGTGACTAAGGTGCCTGACTAACTGCTCCCCAAGGCCCAGAGCCGGGGAGCACCAGGCTGGTTGCACTGAACTGGGTAATGGCTGTTCTTGTGGTTTTTAATGGTTCTGAGTAATGTCTGACTGACTGCTAATGACGTCTGTGGTAAACACATGCGTTAATGAGGTTAATCACAGGCTCATGGTAAGCAGATTGCTTGGGGAAGGGGGTAGGATTTCCTCATAGCAGTGTAATTGGCCAGGTGGTAAGGCTGGGTGCTGTGAGGAAATGCATCCTGTGCAGCGGACCATGGGAGAGGTGGGAGGCGGTGCGCCCTGTGACGGGACCTGCCGGACATGCCCTGTGCCTGCTGCCTGCCCCTGGCCGCATGTCAGGGAACCAGAGGACTGTGCCGTTCTTTACTCTGCCATGGAGAAAGCGCATAAAGCACACATTATCCAAAAGGGTCTTCATGCCTTTCTTCAAGAGGCTTCTTGAGCACAATCTGACCCTAAAGGTTACAGGGAGAATTTCTGCTTACAGGGAGAGGCTGGCCTTACAAACCAACTTCTATTCTATAGGGATCTAGGTGCGGTGACTCTCTCTCAGGGCCTGTGTTTTGTATCTGCGCCCACACCCCACCTCTGTCTGCTGTATTTTTCTCTGAAATACTCTCCCCTCTAGCTGAGTGGTTCATGTTCAGTTTTTCTCTTGAGACTTAGATTAAAAATCTCATTTCCTTTAAGAATGATTCCTTGACGGACCTCCTTATTCTGATCATTCTTTTACGTGGAGCCTCTGGGATACAGACTTAGTGCTATGTTCTACTTTTCAACTGATTTATTACAAACCCCTCTTCTTCATGTAGTATAGAACATTTGAGGCACTTTCATCTTGAAATCGTCTATCAGTTGTTTCATATTCCCTAGTGTTATGTACTCTTACCATTTCATTAATTTCCTAAATACTTTAAGACGTAGATTACAACTTCTAACTCATTGTACTCTCAAACCCATAGCCGCTAATGTGCAAATAAATATATACCTATGGCTGTGATGTAATTGCATGTTAAGTAAATGAAATTTGACTGAATGGTAGTGTGCTTCTTTCTACTAAATTGTAGTAATAAAATACGTGGGGGGGGGTTACATGTGAGGCAGCTCATTACATGAAGAATATTTAAAGTTTAACCCTGTCCTGGCAGTAGTGCAGATGACTAGTGCCTCTGTTTGAAATCCCTTTGTTTAGCTTTTTTCTTTTTTTGAGACGCAGTTTCACTGTTGTCGCCCAGGCTGGAGTGCAACGGCAGGATCTCAGCTCCCTGCAACCTCCGTATCCTGGGTTCAAGCAATTCTCTTGTCTCAACCTCCCAAGTTGTTGGGATTACAGGCGTGTGCCACCATGCCCAGGTGATTTTTGTATTTTTAGTACAGATGGGGTTTCACCATGTTGGCCAGGCTGCTTTTGAACTCCTGACCTCAGGATGATCTGCCTTGGCCTCCCAAAGTGTTGGGATTGCAGGTGTGAGCCACTGTGCCCAGCCTGTTTAGCTTTTAAGAAGAGATGCTGTGGGAAAAACATGGGAAAGAAAAGAGCACAGGCGGATCTTAGGATTTAAACTGATAACGCTCTCCCTTTTTCTGAAATATCATCACAGTCTCTTTCCTTCATAACCTTAGAAGTAATTGTAGTTGGATGATACAGTTAAATTACCCATGCTTTAAAAATCATGATAGATCGTTACTGTTAGAAATTCACTGCCCATATTATTCTTTATTCCTGAAGAACCTTTTACTGCTGCAGATTTGTAAGCAGTTTAGTATGTGACATGTCAACCCATCCCAATACTACCTGTGTATAAAATTGTTTGTACTCAAATTTAACCTTACTGAATACCAAAATTCAAAAGCTCTCCATCCCTTTCTCCCATTCTGCTAATTCTCTGAGATCTTCTGAAAATAGGGGCTCATTAATAAAAGCAAAATATTTCATTAGCCTAATATAAAACACCGGTTGTGAAAAACACCAATGTGCCTAAATAGCCCTCAGAGAGCATGAGAAGCTGTAGGAACTCTGGAAAGCCAGAAACCCTGTGACTGAATCCTGGTTCTCACTAACCAGGATTTAAAAATTTGCCCAGTTTTCTCTTGGGTGAGTTGCTTAGTGTCTCCATGCCTCAGTTTCCTCATCTGTAAAATGGAGACGATAACAAAGTACCCATCTCATGGTGTCACTGAGAGGGTCAAATGAGTTAGTCCATGTACCTAGCTCACTGTAAAGGTCCAATAAACATTAGTTGTTGTTACTATTGTCTCATATTATAAAGGAGAAACTCCGCTGGGAAAAAGTCTCTCCAAGTTAGACATGAACAGATATAAACTTACTTTTATGGGATAGAGGTGTGATAAATATTTAGCAAAATATCACTTACAAAAGTCTCAGTGAATAAAATGGCTCAGACAGACTTTAACAGATACTAAGAGTTAACTCATGAAGCCTCTATGGTATCAAAGACATTTAGAACTTCTCAGGGTGTGCAAAAATAACTTGGTATTTCCAGTTATCCAGGCCAAGCCTGGGAGTCATCCTTGAATCCTCACCTTCTTTCATACCCCAAATTGTATCCATTAGGAAACGCTGTTGGCTCTACCTTCTGATAGATGCAAAATCTGACCACTAACAGTCTCACTGGGTTCCTTACTTCTGCCTGATCCTCCTGCCCTGGTCTCTTCCTAGCACTGCAACCAGAGAGATCTCATTAAGACTTAAGTCAGGTGACAACATCCTGTGTCAGAACTCTCCTCACTTTGAGTGAAGGCTAGCATCTTTACAGTGCCTTCTAGGCTCACACGATCACCAGTCATCTCTCTGACCGCCTCTCACTACTCCGTTGTCACCTGCTTTCCAGCCACACCGGATGCTCCTTTTCCGCAAAGATGGCCAGGGACACTCCTGCTTTTGGGCCTCTGCACTGGCTGCTGCTTCTGCCCCCAAATATCCTGTGATCAATCCCTTCAAATGCCATTTTTTCGATGAAGGCTCTCCTGATCAACCTTTTCAACATTTCAATCAACCCTCCAACTCACAGAATCCTGGTTCCCTCTTACCATGCTTGACCTTTTCTTTTCCCATAGCTCTTATCACTTTCTAACATTTTATGTGCGTGTGTGTACATACATATGGAGATAGAGAATAAATATACATATATGGATATATGTGTGTGTCTGAGAATACATATATATGTATATATGTGACACACGGACACATACACATATATGTATTTTTATTAGCTCTATTATCTATGATCTATCTCCCTCACCAGAACGACAGCTCCATTGGGGCAATGTATCTTTGTCTGTTTCATTTATTTACTGATTTATCCCTATTCCTTAGAAGGTTACTTGGCACATACTTGGTGTTTAATAAATATTTTCAAGTGAAAAACCTTTAACCTATTTTTAATCAAAAGCTCTTCCTTCAGTTTAAAAAAATCTGCCTCTTAAAGATGTTTTGGTTAATGCATCTGCTGAGCAAATGAGTAACTCTGAATGAAAGGTACTTGCTTTTTTAAAAAAAATTTTTTTAAGAGTATAAACGAAACCCTTTCCTGAAGCTCTTTTCTCCTACTGACATTCCTCTTCCTGAGCACGTCCCTCATGGCCCTAGGCTGGGAGGTTCTTCTCAAGTGAAGCAGACTAAGGAATGCTCCCAGCTTGAAGCCTCTTAACAGGCTCTTTCTTCCTTAACTCTCTCTCCTTCTATGACTCACTTTCTTGTATAATATTAACACTTCTGAGTTTCAGTCAGCTGCTACTCTTCCTCATCGGTCAATACCTTGGCCAGGATTATCTGACACTGATTTGAAAGCAAGATGGAACAGACTATCCCTGAGGGTAAAAATGGGCCTCAGAAAACAGAGAAAACGGTAATGACCTACTGGCCCAAATTTACAACTTTGCCTTGATTGGTTCTGGCCAGGCCACTAAAAGTCAATTAGATGTCAAACAGGTTGCTGGACAAGCTTTAAGTATTTGGCAGGTGTTAGCTCTAGCCCTTGAAGCTATTCTAGAGCCCACGAACTAGTTTGCATATGTTCAATATCTCAAACAATCCACACCCCCTAGCCTAAGAGCCCTGGATTTAGTGATTTTACAGATGGCAATACAGGAAAAGCAGGAAGAATTAAGTTCTTGCCCTTGGAAGCTTCTCTCTCCTTCCCTCCTACCTGGCACTTCTTCTCCCACAGAGTTCGCAGGGTCAAACTTTCCACACTGCAGGCTGAACACAGCTTGTTTCCAAAGGCCTCCTGGATCCGGAGAATCAGGCATTTGTGATGGGTCTCATCCATGGCGTAGAAGTGGTTGAAATCCAGGAAGACAATCTCTTGGGGGTGCTGTGCAAGAAATGAGTCGATTTCCATCAGCCCATCCCAGACCTTGATGCCAAAAAGCCCATGGATGAAGTAGATCTCTTGGTCAGCATCCCCTGGTTTGGAAGACACACGCAGGTCAAAGTAGCGGATCCCAGCTTCCAGTTGTTCCCGAAATGTCAGGTTCTGAGTCACAGACCACTTCTTCATTAGCTTCTTCACCAAGGAGATCCTGGCGAGGCGTTTGATAGCTAAGGTTTGGTCAGGCCCTACTGGGGACTTTTCATCCACCCAGTAGCTGAATGAATCATGTGAGCCTGTACAAAGGAATAAAGGTGAGAAAAGCAGGTGAGACAGAAGCTGGGAAAAATAAGTCAATTGATAAGAAAACAAAAATTAACTAAGGAGCAGTTACACACACAAAACTGTAAATGAATAGTAGCAAAATATGCCAAGCTTGCAAGGAATAAAATAAACACATAAAAAAAGTAATGTAATAGCTTGTTAAGCCTGGGATAATACTATAGTTTCCATAGATTTTGCTGATGTAAGGCAAATAATAAATATCCTTTTGCAAAGCTATTTAGAAATATGCTGAAAATAAGGGCTTTAAAATATTCATACCATTTGATCTAGTAATTTAATTTCAGGAAAGCTATTCTGAGGAAATAAACTCTAACATTCAGGAAAACAAAGATGTCTGTCAAAGAATATTCATAATAGAGACAAACTGGAGATAATGCTTAAGTGTCTCTTATAGGAGAATGCTTCATTGTGGCATATACACTTTATTCATGCCATCATTGAAACAAAGGGTATGAAAACACTGTGTCTAACTCAACAATGCTGAGAAATGCATTTAAATTCTAGGAAAGGTAGAATTTCAAGAAACCATATTTTCTTTCTATGTTTTTTAAAATATAAAAAAACTGTATATATTATTTTACTATTGTAAAAGTCTGAGTCAGTAGGAATAATGTATTGACAAATCAGCTAACCATTTTGATGAGCTCAACACAGTTTAGTTAATATGTCCCTCTTTTCGAATTCATACCTTAATGAGCCAAAACTGTGATTAAATGGTCCAAATGCACATTCTGTTCCTCTGTCTTAACAAAGGGGTAGGATGAAATGTTTTGTTAATGTCTATTATGTCTGTTTGGTCTGTAGTGAAGATTAAGTCTGATATTTCTTTGTTGATTTTCTTTCTAGATAATCTATCTGTCTAATGCTGAAAAAGTCTGCTACTATTATTGTATTGGAGTCTACCTATTTAATTTGCACACTTTTAGTTTCCATTTGTGTGGAATACTTTTTTCCATCCCTCACTTTCAGTCTACATGTGCCTTTACAGGTGAAGTGGGTGTTTTTGTGGGCAGTATAAAGTTGTGTCTTGTTTTCTTTAAAAAAATTCATTCAGCCAGTCCATATCTTTTAATTGGGGAATTTAAACCATTTACATTTAAGGCTATTATTGATAAATGAGGACTTAACTCCTGGTCATTTTGTTAATTATTTTCTAATGACTTTGTATATTCTTTGTTCCTTTCTTCTTATTTTATTGTTTAACTTTACTATAAGAAAATATAGGGGATGCTTCAAGACACTGGTCTCGGCAAAAGTTTCATGGCTACGACTTCAAAAACACAGGCAACAAAAACAAAAATAGACAAATGGAATTATATTAAACTGGAAAATGTCTACACTAGCAAAGGAAACAATCAAGCATGAAAAGACAATTGTAGAATGGGAGAAAATATTTACAAATTATTCATCTTACAAAGGACTAATACCCAGAACATACAAGGAATTCAAACAACTCACCAGCAAAAAAACATAAATAATCCAATTAAAAAGAGGACAAAATAATTAAATAGGCATTTCTCAAAAAGAAAACACACAGATGGGTGTGGTAGCTCATGCTTGTGATCCCAGTACTTCTGAGAGTACTGATGGCCGAGGCCAGTGGATTACTTGAGTCCAGATGTTTGAGACCAGCCTAGGCAACATGGTGAAACCCTACTCTATAAAAAACACAAAAAAAGTAGCCAGGAGTGGTGGTGCACACCTGTAGTCCCAGCTACTCAGGAGGCTGAGGTGGGAGGATTGCTTGAGCCCAGGAGGTTGAGGCTGAAATGAACGAATATTGGACCACTACACTCCAGCCTGGGTCAGAGTAAGACCCTGTCTCAAAAAAAAAAAGAACATATAAATAGCCAACAAACATAAGAAGCAATGCTCCATGTCACTAATCATCAAGAAAATGCAAATAAAAACCACAATGAGGTATCATCCCCGCCCAGTTAGAATGGCAGTTATTAAAAAAAAAACCAAAAAATAATAAATGCTGGTGAAGATGTGGAGATGTATGTAACTGTTGGTGGACATATCAATTAGTACAGTCACTATGGAGAACAGTACGGAGGTTGCTGAAAAAACTAAATGTAGACCAACCATACAATCCAGCAACCCCATTAATAGGTATTTAAACAAAGGAAAGAAAATCTGCATATCAGAAGGATACCTGCACTGCCATGTTTACTGAAGCACTATTCACAATAGTGAAGATATGAAATCAACCTAAATAATCCTTAACCAAAGAATGGATTAAAAAATATGGCACAAACACATACTGGAATACTATTCATCCATAAAAAAGAATGATATCCTGCCATTCACAGCAACATAAATAAGCCTGAGGACACTATGTTCAGCAAAATAAGTCAGGCACAGAAAGATAAATATTACATATTGTCACTCATATGTGGGAACTCAAAAAACCTTTGCAGTTCATAGATATAGAGAGTAGAACTGTGAATATTAGTGACTGATGAGGGTAGCAGAGAGGGTAGGATAGAGAGGTTGGTTAGCAGATACAAAATTATGCTAGGACCAGGCGTGGTGGTTCATGCCTGTAATCCCAGAACTTTGGGAGGCTGAGGTGGGCAGATCCCTTCAGGTCAGGAGTTCAAGACTAGCCTGGCCAATATGATGAAACCCTGTTTCTACCTGAAAAAAAAAAATACAAAAATTAGCCAGGTGTGGTAGTACATGCCTATGGTCCCAGCTACTTGGGAGGCTGAGGAGCAGAGCATTGCTTGACCCCAGGAGGCAGAGGTTGCAGTGAGCTGAGATCGCACTACTGCACTCCAGCGCGTGTGTGACAGCTAGATTCTGTCTCAAAAAAAAAAAAATGCTAGATAGGAGGAATGACGTCTGCCGTTCTGCAGCACTGTAGGATGAAGATGGTTAACTGTAATTTGTTGTATGATTTCAAAGAGCTAGAAGAGAAGATTTTGAGTGTTCACAGCACAAAGAACTGATAAATGTTTGAGGTTATACCAATTACACTAATTTGATCATTATACATTGTATACACATATTGAAGTATCACCCTGTATCTCATAAATATGTGCGATTATCACTGTCAACTAAAAATAAAAGGGAGGTGGGGTGAAGAAGAAAGCATGAATCCTCCTAGACACAGATATCTTTTTATGAAATACGAGTGACCACCATAGGCACATTTTAATTACAGTGAAAAAATACTTCAATAGTAACTATTTCTAGATGAAAATCATCTTTAGCAAATGTCTTTCATTTTGGTTATTGGTTCTATCCAGTATCAACCATTCTTATGTCTATTATCCACTAACTCATGCAGAAGCTAATTTGGTTAGTGCTGTGACTGGCTCTGAGGTTAGGGACTCCACAGGGGTGGCTTCACTTTGCAAGTAAAATCTAGAAGGAAAATGCCTTTGCTTTGGCACTACTAACCTTGTTCTTAACTACCCCCATATTAAAATCAAAATGCTTGTATTCATACTAGTTCATTGTCATCTGTTTCCCATTTTACTAAATTTTAGAGGAGGTATTTCACACATAATACAAAATTTTATAAGACACTACCATTTTATGTTATATTATTTCAATTTTCTTGAAAACAAATCATTCTGTGATGACTTCTGTGTTTTGTTTCCTGAGAAATAAAGTAAAAAAAAAAAATGACAATGCTTTACTTTTATGTAGCATTTGGAACATAGACGCTATCCAGTAAATATTAAGAAAAGACCTATTTATTCATCCTTAGGCAAATTGAATTTTGCAAGTGAGAAAATTACCAGCATATTTCAGGTAAGAAAAATTGCCATTACTAATAGAAATGTGGAACAAGTCCCCCTGGATTTTCCACATTGGTTATCTCTGTTAATGAGGCTCCCTGGATACCTGCCTAATGCTCTGCTTCTTTTGGCTATACAGAAACAGGAAATTTTTATACCTCCTCATTGAGAGATTTATTATGAATACATTAGATATAGATGGTGAATAGCCAGTTCTCTCTTCTTTTTAAATTGCATTAACAGCTCAGCTGTTCAGGATTGAGTGTATAATATAGTGTGAGGCACATACTGAACTTAATTCTTCCCTGGGCATTAGGGAATAGCCATTATCCAAGCGTGGAGGAGAGACAAATCCCCTCTGGTGTTCTCTTGTTGGTGTTGAGCCCAGTTTCATCTCCAGAGGGAGAAGTGCTAACAACCTCCAACACTTTTCTCTGTGTCTGAGGACTGTGCACAAATGTGACAGCAATGGGACCCCAGGGATCATTCCGAATACACAGGGACGGACACGGTACCCAGCCCATCCCACAGAAGAGGGAGAGCATGTATATTCCCTAGGAACAGAGTCTCTTTTTACCTCTTTGTTCTCTTTTCATTTCCCCAGTCCCACCTTGTGCTTTCTGAAATCCCCAGCACCATCCTGCATCCCTCCAACCCCCTTTACAGGATAGGACAGAACAATGAAGCAGATTGCTGAATGTTTTATAGCACTTGATATACAGGCCTATAGCAGTCAAAGCCAACTGTCACATATTAACCACTATCAATATATTTCCTGTTCTACTTATTTCTTTTCCAGAAAGCTTTTGTGTCATATGGGGTGGGTGAAATAACATTTAAGTGCCTACATGCATTAAATTATTTCTTTTTGGAAAAACGGGCTAAAAACGTCCCCCTTTCCTGCACATACAATATGTATGAACCATGTAATCTGCAAATAGTGCTTACAAAGAGAAAATCCTAATATTTTATAATCCAAATTCACTATCAAAGTTTGTTCCCCTATTACTCCCCTACAACTCATAGAAATTATTTTATTCTTTAAAGACAGTGATTCTTCCCCTTCTGTCCTGGAATGTATGAATAAAATTCAAGCATTTCTTCAGAAGAGGAAGAAAATACCTGGTGCCACTGGCCCTTACCTTATTCTCTAGAGAATTGCTGCCTGAGAATTGGTAGGAATAGCAGTTCCATGCATTCCAGTTTGTTTTATGATAAGGTCAGCAAACAGCTTAGGACCTCATCCCACTGTAATTTCTGCTGCTAAAATCATCTTTGCTGCTACTACCTGGGATTACCTATGCACTTTCACTCACCTCTCTTGGTGGCTTCTTTATCTCTGTCTAAATATATTTAAGTGGTACCCCTTTGTCTTAACGTACTTTTCCTTACATGCCTTACTCCACACATGACGGTCTTCTTTCCTCCTTGCTGTCAAATTCTCGAAAGCGTAGGCCAGTCCTGCTGCCTTTGTCTGCTACGACATACTCCTTTCCATCTGAGTCCACCTTCTGTCCTTCTGTTGCTACTCTTGATCCTAACAACTTTCTAATTCAAATGGCTGTATTCTTCTTGATTTCTATGAGGGTTCGCCAAGTCAGCTTGTTTCTGGAACCTTCCATTCCTTTGTGCTCAGTGTATATTTCTGCACATTTCTGGGTATTCCTATCCTTCCGTTACCTTCTGTCTGCTTTTCTGGCTCCTCTTTCTCTTTCTTGTCCCAAAATTTAAATGTTTTCCAAGAATCTGTTCTGTATTTTCTTCCTTTGTCCACCTTCAGAGACTTCACCCACTCCCCAGTTTACTGCACTAGCATTAGGCAGATGACACCAAAAGCTTCCTTTCTAGCCCAGATTCTTGTAAGTTGCAAACTTGCGTTCTCACCTTCCTGCTATGGCCTGCCTTCAATGGCCTGCTCACACAACAAAGTGCGTATTTTCAAAGTCTAGCTTCTCCTGCTGGCCCTGTCATCCCCACAAAGTGCCTCTGATGAATTTCTGCCAATAGTTGCCCAGTCACTCAGACTTGAAATTTTAGAGTCTATTCAAACTCTTCCCTCTCTCTCATCCTCTTCATTTAACCAGTTACCAAACTTTTCATTTAACCAGTTACCAAACTTTACATTTGGCCTTTGCAACATACATCAAAGCTGTTTCTTTCAACTGCCACTGTTCTCATGGATACTCTCATTACCTGTGAAATAGTACCAAAAACCAACCCACCAGACAGAAACCCTAATTTGGGTCCTTTCAAATTTGTTCTAATTTGTTCTAATTCCTTCTTTTTAATGTGTTCATATTCAAAAGGTAGTTTTCTTAAGATACAGCTTTGATTATGACACATTCCTCCTGCTTCTTGCCTTCCAAATAAAGCTCTAACTCAACACTGGGGTTTCAAATTGTCTTCAATATGGTACCAATGCATTATTTCACTCATCTCTTACCAGCCCCCTTCATGGAGTCTGGAAACTGTTGATTGCAACATACACAGATAGGCAGGCCTCTTTCTGGGCTCTATTCACTTTTGCTGATACCTTCTGTGAAATATTTTCTCACCCCAAATATATCTGTATCTTGTCCCCAGCATTTACAACCCATATTGAGTAAGTTGCTTATTCTATGTCTCAGTTTCCTCATCTGTCAAATGGGCACAATAATACCTATTGCCACAAAATTATTGTGAATATTAAAATGTAAGCAAAGTGCTTAGATCAATACTGACACTTAGTGCTGAACTATAACTATGGCTATTATTAGCCATCCTTAATTAGTCAGAAGTCAGACGGTGAAGGGCTGATTAACTGATGCTTCTTTCCTTAAATACTGATGGTCTGGAAGGTTTTATTTTCTGTACCTGATTCATTGTTCCTCTCTATCTTATCAGTTGACATGGAAATGACAGTTTAGCCTCTACTCTGTTGACTACAGACACCACCACTCTTTTGGTCACAGCCTAAGTTTGTCATCAGCCACACTGAAAGTCCTGAAATTTATTTTCCGACTTTTTGATCACAAGTTCTTTTACTTCTGCCACACTGCAACCTGACTTTTATACTCCCCATCCCCACACCCTCCCCCATCTGAGAGCCCAGCATTGACTTGACTTTATCCTTTAGCTATATCCAAGATCATTCACTTGCCACCTTTCGCCTGCAGAATTATTAATTATAACTATCTGAAAGCTGTTAGGAGCCTGCTGAGGTACATTGTCTGTCTATATAGTCCCAAAATACACATAGAAATATCAGTATGACATTTTCTAACATATCTTTTGACTAACAACAAATGTTTTCTCCTCTTCTCCAATATATTTTGTTTGTAGAGGAGAAGGAATATGATCTTAGGAAGTAATTAGCATCAAATACTAAATGATTGTTTTCAGACTTCTCTGGGCAGAGAATTTTGCTATCATCTAAAAACTATTCCAGATATAGTAGTAAATATGGACTTACAAGTCCCTCCTTAATGTTCTATATACCTAGGACTAATTTTAGCCCTTAGAAAGGTGAAGTTTTTCCTCCAGTTTCTATAAATTGGCTTTTTTCTAATCCTTTCATTTTCACAATTACTACTCCTGTTTCTTCCTATTTTCTTATACAGCCAACAGCCATCAATAACGTTTATTTTTCTTTTCTGTATGCATACAAAACCCCAAATAATGTATGCGAAAGCACTGTATAATGTAAAGCAGTGATTCTCAACCTTAAATGCACATCAGAATCATTGGGAGGTGGCAGAGCAGGGGGCCCTTTTAAAAAATACCAGTGTCCATGATCTCACTCCAAACTTTCTAAGTGAAAATCTCTCTAGGATGGGAGCAGATAAGCTCCTTACTGATTCTAATGTATACTCAGGCTTGATACTTAACAGCCACAAATGTAAGATTATAGTTTCCCAATGAGTTATCTGACTTCTGGACATGGCCTTCTCTGGCTGGTCTTGTAGTACTTTCAAATCTTCAAGTAATACTCTGGTGAACTGCCTTTCCCATATTTTAGTTGATGCTTTCTTCATCCCTCCTTTTATTCTAAGACCCTGCCCTTTGACCATGTAAATAACCACAGCTTGTTTGTGAAGAAGAAAAATATTATGAGGCCTTGGTTTCCTTATCATGCCTTCTAGTATGTGATAAGATTAGATTACTTAAGGTTTATTAGGATCCTTGGGATGTGCACTGGGTTACAGAGCTCAGAATAAAGTCCCCGTGGCAGCAAAGTCACCTGGGAAGAGAGAGATTTGAATGGGAAAAGGTTACAAGATTTTTACTCAGTGTTATTGTTATTGCCTTCTAGGCAGTACTAGATGATTTGAGAGCTAAGGTGTGAGCAAATGAGCTAGCTGACCTTGTGAAGACCAGGGACAATCAGTTTGCTCTTTATCTGGAACACAAATTACTGCTTCTTTCTGAGGGTTGTCCTTTGGGGATTAGAGATCTCAAATGAGTGCATACTAGTTTTTAGTTAAAGCACTTTTAGTACCCATTTCTTGCAAATTGTAGTAGTTGCCATTTTCTGAACTCAAATAAAAAGAATTTAAAGCAAGCTTCTTGGGAACCTGGTTTCTAAATAAAACAAAAAGAATTCAAACCACACACTATGAAATGATACATTTCATTACAATACAATGGCATTTAGGATTACATGATGACCACACTTATAGCCATGGAGGGAAGAATGAGACAGGAGTTAAGTGAAGCATATGAAGATAGAAACTCCCCATCTGGGGAGGTGAGGATGGTGATGACTTCACATATTTAAGAAAACCTCCTGTCTCCACCTCCCTTAGGTCCTCCTGTCTCTAAATCCTTCTAACTTGGAAGCCCATTAGCTACTCCAGGTCATTCACTGATCTCACTCTCCCCACCCCTTGTGTATTCACACCATTCAGTGTATCTGTGCCTCTAGGGACTGACATCGCAAAAATTTGTTCTTAGGGGGTGAAAAATCTTACTCTTCTATGTACAAAGCACAGATATATCTGAGTATTACAATTTCACAGGAGAGGAAGGAAGGGAAATAAGGAACAGAAATGCCTAAAAAGACTCCTTAGGGGAGTGATTATAAACAAAAGGCCGAGACATACCACTGCCCTAGATTGAGGCTCCTGGCTTGTCTGGGCTAGACCTCTGACCCTGTCCCTTTTTATCCTTAATTGGCCTGCCTCTCAATGCCTCCAGCAATGTTTCCCTCCCATCCATAAGGTGACCCAGTGCTGGAAGGTTCTGTTCCCATCCCAGAACACTAATGGGTTGGGAACCATTGAATTCTTTCTTTTCCAGTAATCTTTTAAGCATTCTCACTTGCAATTTCCAGGACCACCACCAAGTCATTTCTCTGTCTACTCAGTCCCAAAGGACCCAGACTTGCAGTTTGTAAAATACCAGTTAAGAAAGAAGAACTTTACAAATGGTGAGTCCTGACACCTAATTTAGTGAATTACCATAGCTCTGAATAAGCTAAATGGAGTGTTCCCACAGTGGATAGGAGCACAGAGTCTGTTGCCAGGCTGCCTGAGTTCATAATCCTGGCTCTACTGCCTACTAGTCATATGAATAAAATGCTGGGCCTCAGTTTCCTCATCTACACAATGTGTATAACATCAGTACTAATTTCTTTGGTTTGTTGTGAAGACTAAATGAGTTAACTCAGACAAGAACTTAGAAGAGTTCATAGCCAATAGAATGAGCTCAAACATGTTATTATTATTAATTATTAAGAAATTTGTGTCATCTTTTATTTGCATGATACTATCTGAGAAACAATTCTGGTTTTTAAATAAAGCCATGAAACCTCAGTAAATATTTATATTTGAGGATCTGCCATGGCAGTTAACATGTAGGGCTGGGAAAAATGAAGTCTGTAGTTTAAGTCTTTTATTTAGGTTACAACCAAAATCAACATCAAAAAGAGTAAATTTGGATCATAGTGTTATACAGTTGAAGTTCAAATTGGCACTAAAACTAAAATCATAAATTATTAACATCTCTAACCTGCTCCTATGTCAGTACTTGGAAATAAATAAACACAGTGACTACACAATTTGAAAGTATAAGAGAAAATTCCGAGGATGCTGTTAAATTTTTTAACATCATAGAATTAGATGTCATCAAGTGATTTTTATGGAAAAACAAATCCAACCTGTTGCTAAAAATATGTTAAATGACAGATTTTTGGAGTGTGGAAGCTTATATAATCCATTATTTGAAATGAAAAAAACAGTAATGCCTTCTCAACCCATCAAAAAAACCCTATCAGTTTCACAAATATCAAATATCGTTAAAACACTCAAACACCAATATAACCATCCACAGATAATCCCTCCCTAATATAAACAGCAGAACCAGTAATATTTTCAAAAGTTTTTCTGTATTTTTTCTACAGATTGAAAATATTAATGCATAGTTCTTAGAGATGTAAGGATGGCCAAATTTATGTTAGTTCGTCTCTCTCAATATGCTTTATCACCCAATTTTTCTTTTTAAGCCTCTCAAGTGTGCTTGTTTTATTCACAGGCTTTTTGCTTTTTTTAGAAGACATTTTCACTCAATAATGTGGTAAGTTAAGAGCAATAATGCACAGCTTGAGCCTGCTGGGAGGGTAGCTGAACTATGGATGCAACACATTCTCCATTTTTTTACCAAGACGTACCTGCAACTTAAATGTTTTTGCTAGCTCACACAATGGGATTTTTTTTTAGGTAGTGAATTCCAGATAAATTAAATCTTATAAGTTGTTACAGAAAATATTTGGACAGCAAGAATTTGGATGAAATATCCAAAGAGGTGTTTGGAGCTAAGTTCCTCTCAGTTACCAAAGTATTTATGTGCATGTCTATGTGTATATATTGGCACTAAAACTGGCCCATCTGATATCAAATCCAGAAAATCCTCACATTCAGTGGAGAAAAAGCCTACCTTTCATCTATTTGGAAATATTTTTACTAGTATCAATAGAGAACTTCTAATAGATGTTAATAATTATTCTCCATAATTTTTTTAAAGACAAATATTATTTTGAACTCATTTTTGAAAGAGTCATCTAAACTCCATGTAAACTCCAAATTTTTATCAAGACTTAAATCATTATTTCTATCAAAACTAAGATGGTCTCATCTATTGTAAATGGGCTAGAAACATATACTGCATGTGCATGTATTTTCTATAACAAATAGAGTGTTCAATTAAAGCTTGTCTATTTTATCTCAGTCTGAATTTTAGGTCACATGTTTGTAATTTGCATATTCCTTCTCTGACTATTAGCTTATAGTTTGTCAAGTGAGGTCAGAGTAATGCAGGTAGCTTGCAAAAAAACCAGGTGTAGCTATCTTCCTAGTTACCCACTAGAGCTGATGCTGCATAAAATTGCATTGAATGTCAAATTTATTTTTCTAAATTAATATAAAATATGTAAACTAAAAAAAATTCTAGGCATATTAATAAGATCTCAGCTGCAAAGACTATTCCCTGCCCACCAAAAGCAAAAGGATATTAAAGGTTCCCAAACACAAAAGACCCCCCCAAAAAAACCTTTGTTCATACTTTATCTTAATAAAGCTAAGTAATTCATATGATGCTAGCTACCAGAAGGTGTCTGGGAGGCAGTAAATGCTCAACTAGGTCAGAAGACAATCTGTGCAAATAGCAGAAGAGAAAGCAGTATCATGCTTATAAAAAGATAAAAGATATAAGTGTTCAAGCCAGGAAAGAGAGTCATTTGCTCCCATATCTTAAGGAGGAAAAGAAGAGAGAACAGATGCCCCCCTCCAGTGGAATTGGAATCAGAGAGGCTGGGCTAAACAATAGCTCCTCCTCATCACTGCCAGTCCATCTTTGAGGGTTTCAGAGATGTCAACCTCGTGACTTGTTAATCAATTTTAAAGAGCTGAAGTTTTCTGAGAAAATATAGTAGTCCCCTTTTGTTTGCAGTTTCAATTTCCACGGTTTCAGTTAGCCACGGTCATCTGTGGTCCAAAACTATTAAATGGAAAATTTCAAAAATAATTCATAAGTTTTAAATTGTGCCCCATTCCGAGGAGTGTGACGAAATGTTGTGCCTTCCCCCAGGCCTTCCAGCCCAGGATGTGAATCATCCCTTTGTCCAGCTTTCTACTTGGTAGATGCTACCCAACCATTAGTCACTTAACCATCTCAGTTATCATGAACACACTCAAACACCGATATAACCATCAACAGATAATCTTTCCCTAATATAAACAGCAGAACAAGTAATATTTTCAAAAGTTTTTCCATATGTTTTCTACAAACTGAAATATGAATGCAGAGTTCTTAGAGACATAAGCATGGCCAAGCATGACTGTCACAGTATCACAGTGTTGGTGTTCCAGGAACCCTAACTCTACTTAAGAATGACCCCAAAACGTGACAGCAGTGATGCTGGCATATTGTTATAATTGCTTTATTTTATTACTAGTCATTGTTGTTAATCTCTTATTGTGCCCAACTGATAAATTAAACTTGATTATAGGTGTGTATATACAGGAAAAATCACAGGTTGTATAGGGTTTGGCTCTATCCATGGTTTCAGCATCCATTGGGAGTCTTGGAACATACCACTTGCTGATAAAAAGAGACTACTGTAAGAAGATTTTATGATTTGATTTACAGAGAGCCAGAAGACTCTGTCTTCATAGAATTTCTATTAAAAAATGTTTCAACTGGATTTTTTTTTAGAAAATGGGCTAAAAAATGAGATTTAGGCCCTCATACACATTCTCACTAAAAGTGCTTGCATTTTAATGACCTACAATTTTTAAGAAATTCAACATTTTTTTCAAATGTACTAAAACGAAGGCAGTCAAAACATTCCCACTGAAGCTCATCTGATTAAAAACTCTAAATAGTTTCCTGAGGTTTGGAGAAACCACTGCTTCATTTTACACATGGCTGAAAACATATGTCTCAATATGCATACAGGCCATACAGGTAAAATCAGCAAGGCCAAGTTTCTGAAAGAAGAGCCATTTAGGAGCTACTCGTCCTTCAGCATGAATGTCTACTCTCTGACTTAGATGGTGATGAGGCTATGCCTCTCTGGCCCTTCAGAGAACACCGGCCCAGCTGACTACGGATCCCCTAGGATCCAGCTCTGACTTCGCATGAGCCCATCACCAGCTCACTTCCCTGCCAAACATCTTTCCAACACAAGACAGCAGCCAGCTCTGGGAGGACCAGGCTTCCAATAGAGCCATGTTGAGGGGCATGCCCACAGAGCAGTGACCAAAGGAACCAGTCTACAAAGGATGTTAAGATATTGCTCGGATACACTGCAAATTTGGTGCCAGTTGCTGCAGATTTTCACCAGTGACTCCTTACGAAGTGGACACGATATTAAAAAAAAGCTCTCTTCAGTGCACAAAGTAAAGTCTTAATATTGAATATGAACATGTGATAAGAAAAAAATGTCATTTTTAATCACTACTCTCCTCTAAGCAGAGTGAATCCTGGTAGCTGGAGTATCTTCTGTTTGCTGAGCACAACTGCAATATTCATCTCTGGCATTAATAGCTTTTGACATGCTTGAAGCAGTATTAAGGAGTGGGAGCAGGGTATGCCAGTTTAGAGACAGACTGTTGGAAAAACCTCAATTGATCTGGAAAGAGAGAGAGGTTGAGAAGCTGGGAGTGAAGGCTGAGGAGGCTGAGAATCAAAAGGGGAAGGGAGAGGGATCAGAGGGGGCTGCAGGACTCAGAAGAGAGACTCAGGAAAGGAGGCAAACCTAACAGAAAATTTTCAAAGCTACAGTATACTTTCACTTCTACATTTCTCATCAAATGAGGAGTAAATATTTTTAAAGGGACAACTTGAAGGGGTAGCCTATTATCAAGCTGTCTGAAGCATACGTGTCTCAGTGCAGCCCTGTTTTGAGGCCCCATCCCTCGAGGGGCTCTGCTCTGTGGACCTTGCCTCCTGGCTTCATCTCACCTGGTGCCTGGACCAGAGTCCCCAGGTATGGGTAGACGTGGCTGGGGAGTGGGGTAGTATCACACAAAGGAGTGAAGGAGGTGGGAAAGTACAAGAGGAAGCTTCTTTCTGATTGAGATGAATCCCTTAAAAAAGACCCCTTTATGAATGAATTTTTTTCTTGTTAACTGGAATTAAAACCCTACCAAAAGGGCTAGCAACATAAGCATTGAGAAGCAAGATCTAATTTGGGGGCATTCGAAGGAGGATGATGTATAAAGTCACAAAAGCATGAAGTAGAAGGTGAGATAAACACCAGGAATAAAGCATTTCACAGATACTATTGAAGTAACCACAACAGCCAGAAAATGTATTGTTCAGATAATCCACACAAATATGTGACTTTCAAGTATGAGATGGAATATCTTTTCATTAGTTGACTAAAAATTTACGACCACAAAGAGTCCAGCTTAAGCTTCACGTTGCCCAGAATAGCACTGCACTAGGGTAGAATGCAGCAGGTCATCACTGCAGAGCCTCAGAGGCTCCGACTCTGCTCCTCCACAGCCACAGATAAGTCTGAGGAGGAACTTTCTATAAATAATAAATGCCTCAGCCTTGTGCTGCATTTGCCTTATTTAAATACTGGAAAGGCTAAGCAAGCCCCTGGGGCTCAGGGGTAAGCCTCACAAACTCTGAGCAGCCTTTTATGAGCTCTTGCAGTACAATAATCTATAGAAACCTTCTGGTGATTGTCATATCTAGAATAAGTATTTAGATAACAGAGGCCAGCCTTATTCTCCCTTTGCTTTCCCCTGGTTATGTAACAAAAAGGTGGTGGCATCAATGATGTGCTCCTTCTCCCCCTCCCTCTTCCCCATTTGCACGCTATTGGACTATTTCCCTTAATTTTGTAAGCTGGTGGAAGATACAGACAGAATGGCCAGACTCTACACTTCCACTGACATTTAAAGGTCAAGTCTCCTTGTGTCATAAATAATGATATCTCCCTTCCACACATAGGGAAAGGATAACTGAAAATTACTCGGGGTCAGAGCGCGAGGGAACCTTTGAAAGTTCATTGGCCTAAAGGGCTTGATTTACTGCAATTTTGCTGAACATTTTAGCTGAGATAGCTTGTTTCTTGAAGAGTTGAAGGAAATTAAAATCAAAGGATGAATTCATCCAGCTATTGTTTTTCACCTCTGTTCTTGATTGATTTTAATATGGTTACCCTCTCAATAAATAAAGACTTCGAACACTGGGTCAATGATATAAATAGGATCTGGTTTTCAAATATTTTCTTTCATATAGAGGCTTTTTTTTTTTTTTGGTTTTAATTGCTGGATCCTTAGTGCCAGGTGTTAACTCTGAGAGAGCTTCTATCTGTGGTCAAGCCATGTGGCATAGGTCCATTTAAATTTCTCCATCTGAAGGAGAAATTCATTTTTCAGGAATCACATAGTCAGTACATATCTCTTTAAAAATTATCTCTCCTTTTCCTCTGTTCTGAAACTCTTGGAAACCTTTTCATCCAATAACTAAAAGCACCCTGGAGACAAAACATTCAGTTTATCTCCCCAGAGTTTGTACTTCAGCTCCTTCATCATTAACTTTTTTGGTGACCCTGGTGGGGGTTCTTGTCTGAAAATAACTTAAACAACTTCAATCTATTGAGTGCTTATTATGTACCTAATGCCAGGCTGGGCATTTTACTTACATGATCTCATTTGATCTCTGCTACAATCCTACAGGACAGTGATTACCTGCATTTTACAGATGGAGAAACTGAGGCTCAGACTAGTTTTGCAACTCATTCAGGGTTGCAAAGATTGCATGTGGCTGCCTGGGACACAGACCCAGGTTTGTCAGACCTCAGTGCACACAAAGATATTCTAGGGATGATATTATTAGTTTTATGTCCTTACTGATTTAACAAGTCGAGGCATTGCTCATTTACTTTCAATAACATGGTGATTGCAGAGTTTGTCTTTAGAGCTAAATGCCTGGCCTCTGCCCCAGTGCAGGAAGATTGATGAAGAGATTAAAGCTATTTTAAATTTTGTGAAGACCTACAGAATTTCTACACAGGGACACAGGAGGGCACTCTAACCTTCTCTCAATTGAAGAAACAGTCTTTGTAATTCTACAGCTGAGCCGGAATCCCAGTGCTGGTTCTGCCATGATTACTTCTGTGAACCTGGGCTTCCAGATTTGTACTTGGAGCTCTGTTTCTTCATTTGCAAACTTAGGAAAGTGAGTGAAATGGGACTTAGAGTCTCTCCTATCTTAAGAATTGGATAATTCCACTTATTAACAGCTTATTAAAGGCATTTGTGACTCTATTTAGGAAGGACTATTAATCACTGCAAAGAAATAACATTTTTTCCTTCACACTTACCGTACTTAAACAGAAAATATGCCTGTAAATTTAACCATCATATTTGCTAAAAGCAAATCATTCCCAAGCCTGAAGTGATATTTATTGCTTTTTGGCTCATCTGAGAATTTCATCAAATTGCTGGGGACAATCTTTCCGCTCACAGATTTATGGGGCCCATCTTCCTGATGGGCCTTGGGTCTGTCCTATGGTGATTAAATGCATTGGCTAATAGTTTGCTTATTGTTTAGCATTTATGTGGTAATGCCCGTCACTTTAAAGGCTGGTGTTTCATTATTTTGTGGGTCATTTTAATGGAATTTGTCATTGGGGCTTTGAAAAAAATATATTCATCGTTACCTAGTTTGGCTGGAATTTTTTACAGGGCAGGGTTATTTTAAGATTAATTTGAAAAATTGAAGAATGGCTAAGATACAGAGAAGCTCCTGAGCTAGTTCCCCTTGAGGACAAGAAGGGGTCTTTTCTCTTTCCTGTAAATGAAGGCGTAAGCTAGGTGTTCTGACAGAGGAAAGGGAAAAAGGAGGAGAGAAAATCCAGTAAGTAGCAGTCTAAATTACATGAAATGGTGGGCTTAAAGGGAATTTGTACATTACACCCAACGGAGAAAGTGAATGAAAACACACCCCACCCTGAAGACCAGTGTTCTGAGAGCTTACACACCTGCTAAAGCCTCATGCTGGTCTTTCTGTGTAAAGGCAGAATAGAGGCCAGAAAGATTTTTTTTCTGTACCAGAGCCTTGCTGGGTGATTACCACACAGACCACTTAAACCACTGGGCTGCTTTTGTTCTGAGCTAATAAAAAGCCTCTTAGATGTCTGGTCTTGAAAAAAAAAAAAGTAGCTTGTTCTGCTGGAACAGGTCAGCATGTTCTGTGGTAGTCCTTCAAACATTACCATCCTTATGGGTGCTCATGCATTAGAGTCCCGACAGGGGAGCAAATGGCCTCAGATGACAAGAAAATTACCCTTTATTACAACCAACAAAAACAACTGAAGTTACAACCCAACACTGGGTCAATCTCCAATTCTATCAATGTCTTTTATTCAAATGCAATTAAATGGATTTGCCGCAACCTAATTTTTTACAATTCTAGTATTGTTATCAGGATTTTGGGGGGCAATCTGCTTAACCTCTTTGTGCCTGAATTTCTTCCTCTATAAAATGGGGATAATAGGAGTACCTACATCATTTATTTGTTATAAGAATTAACTGGCTTTATATAAATCAAACAGAGAAATATTGAGCTCCTAGAAAGTGCTATGTGTTAAATAAGCAAGCTATTCTTCTGCTTCTTTTATTATTATTATACTTGTTCTAATTCGTAAAGCCTTGAGGCATCTTTAGAAGACTTTGCAATGCAGTTATAAGATTTTGTTTTACCTTAGGCATTATTACTTGCTTCCAGCCTGTCCCAGTCTCTCCTTAACTAGAAATACAGATTTTTACATATCTGTTTTTTAAGCTTAAATTCTTTGTAGATATATTTCAAGATTCCATGTCTCTCCCCTGCTTCTTTCCCTCCACTTTTATCATAAAGTGCTTATTCTGAACCAGACAGCAAGTATACAGAAATGACAAAACAGTTGTATACAGCAGAGAGAAACAGTCCCAATGGGGTATATCGTGTCCTATAATGGAAATGTGCACAGAGGTCACACCTGAGCTGAATTGTAATTGGCCAGGCAAAGTGAAGGTGGGTTATTGGAAGGGAGGGTGTTCAAAGACTGGAATATAACAGGGACAGTATATTTTCTTTCACGGTTTTCTTGAAGCCCAAAATTGTCACTGGTTCCCTAAAGTCTACAACACAAAGCACAAAGTGCTTAGCATAATGCTGAAAATCTCTCTTCATCTGGCTTGTCTGTCTTTCCCTACCTTTTCCATTTCCTTCTCCTGTTACTTCTACAGGGTGCCCTTGTTTTCTCATCTCTAATTTTGGGCATTTGCTCCCCAGTCTCTGGAATGTCCTTCCTCCTCATGCTGAAATCCTGTCTCTCACAGCCCAGCTCACAGGTGCTCTTCTCCTGAAGCGCTTCCTTAACCCCCATCTAGAAGTAACCTCTTCCTTTCCAGTTCCCAGTACAGTTTGCTTATTTCTTTATCATGGTATGCACCTCATCTGCTTTTATTGACTTGTTTAATTTTTTGTAAATCTTGTTCATTTTTTATAAATTTCTTACAGTAGCTATTATGATATTAGGTACATATTAGGTAATCAAAAGATGTTTAACAATAATAGCTGTATATATATGTATATATATGTATATAACATTTATTTTACAATAGGCAATATTCTAATTACATTGTATATATTATCTTATTTAATTCTTAAGTAACTCTAGTGGTGTAGTAAAAAATTTAACCTTACCCAAAAAAGAGGTATGGTCTTTGCCCTCAGTACTCGGTAGGTAATTGCTTAAGCCCTTGGATGTCCTGCCTGATAAAAGTATCTTTATTTACCTGAGAACTTTGGGCCATAAGATAAAGTCTAAGGATGTAATTTATGGTGGAGGATTTGAGTCACATAGGTATGGGCTTAACCTCTGAAGGGGCTGGATACTCAGGTCAGCCATGTAAAGGCCCAGAAAAGATTCTGGACACCAAAGCTCAGGTGAGCTTCCCTGGTTAGCAGTACTTTGTGTGGTACTGTCATACATCAATACCACGAAACACTGTCCATAGGGAGAGGACAACAGGAAACTCCACATTTGGAACTTTTCTGAACTTTGCCCCATGCGCCTCTTCCTTTAGTGGATTTTGATCTATATCCTTTCAGAGCAATAAACAGTAACTGTAACAACTTTCATGAGTTCTGTCAATCTTTCTAGCAAACGATCAAACATAAGGCTGACCTTAAGGCTCCCAAACCTGTAACTGGTGTCTGAGTGAGGGTGGTCTTCTGGCTTATGCTTCCTCTAACTTTGCATTTGTGAAATGGATATTATAATTATCTCCATTTTACAGATGAAAAAACTAAGAGACAGAGGGGAGAAGCTATTCACTCAAGGTCATGGAACTATTAATGGTAGGATTTGAGCCTACAACCTACACTCTGACCTACTTGTTCATAGTTCCTCCTGTGTGAATAACAAAGATAGAGATATGATAAAAGATATAAGAACAGGATGGGTACAATGGCTCATGCCTGTAATCCCAGCACTCTGGGAGGCCAAGGCCAGAGGATCACTTGAGCTTAGGAGTTTGAGACCAGCCTGACCTGGTCTCTACTAGAAATAAAAAAAAATAGCCAGGTGTGATGACACACGCTGGTAGTCTCAGCTACTCAGAGGCTGAGATGGAGAACTGCTTGAGCCCAGGAGGTCGAAGCTTCAGTGAGCCGTGATCATGCCATTGCACTCTAGCCTGGGTGACAGAGCATGACCCTATCTCAAAAAAGAAAAACAAAAAAAACCATAAAGAACAGACATTACAATGAACATGTGTTCTTAAATGCTGAAGATGTTTAGGGTGGCTTTCATAGAAAAACATCTTGTATTCCAATTCAGGTATTTAATCTATACAAATATTACAATAAATTTGATATGAACAGATAATAATTTTGCATGTTAAAATATTTGAGGCCTGAGCTAAGAATATATTAATTTACAAAGTTATATGAGAAATATGCCTTATGGTTATTGAATATAGCAAAAGATTTATCCAAGAAAACAAAAAACCCTTACAGTCCTTGGGGACAATCTTACATTCCCTTGCCTTTCCATTTTAATTACCATCATTAGTCTGTGAGCTCATCTGACTCTACCAGGCAGACTGACCTGCTCTTTCCTCTGTGATTCCATGGCAGTTAGTTGATACTTGATGAACCTAGGACACTGAATGCTATTTATCTCCACATCTGTCTCTGCCACCTAACTGTAAGCCTTTGAGGGCAGAATCATGTCTAATTGATGCCTGTATCTCCATACTTAGTTTCTGCAATTTAGTAGTACTGAATACATCTATACAGAATAAATGTAAGCATGAATATCTGAATAAACAGATGCTTAGAGAGTTGCCTAAGGCTGGTAGGCCTAGGTCTCCCGATCCTTTCCCAAACTTCTATTTGCTCCATCCAACATTAAACAGGTATTCACTCCCTGCTCCTTTTCATCCCTTGCACCTGTTTACCCCTAGCTCTATTTATCTCCCTTTGTCCTTCTAGCTTGAGTTATCTGGGTCAATGAAGGGGAATGTGTCAGATAATAGAGAAACAAAATTAAGCTGAAAGGATGACTAAAGGAACAATTATAATAAAATATTACGTTGAACAATTTTAAAGAAAAGTACCAGAGAGTAGATTTCTCGCAACTTATGCCTGCATAAATTATCTTCTAATAATATCTCTTTGGAGCCACCAATCTCACACTTCTGAATTAGGTCCTTGAGAAAAATGCAATATTTATAGAGAACTTGACTCCATATTAACAAGTGCTGAAAGGCTGAGGCATCTTTAGGGTATACAAATTTAGTCATTATGAGTCCAAGATTCCAGATCAGGAGGCCATTTAGTAGTCCCTTGAACCAAAGATAACATCTTTAAACCTTCTTCTCAACCTATCAGACTTGTTTATTTTCCATGAGGCGTGTGGGTGAGTATTAATAATAACCATCAAACTGCCTGCAAAATCTGAGAGAGCCATGCGGCCAATTTAACTTTTAATCAGTTGCCTATTGAATTCATAATTATCCACAATGCAACAAAGCAACTGTTTAAGGCAGAATACTTGGAAGCAGAGGATGTTGATCAACTTATTCTTTTTTTTACATGCTGAGAAGCCAAGGGGCATCTCACTGTTTGAGAAGAGATAGCCTGGGAATTAAAAGAGTCAGTCTTGGTCTACCCCTGCAACTGCCTGGATGAGGCTGGAGATAACTGGAGTAAATCAGAGGGTACTTCTTAGACCTGCAATACTTTCAAATGAAGTAACTATGTGTGAAACAAATGCAACCAGACCACTCTAGCTGAAGTTTCTCCCCAGCAGTCTCCACCCCTTTCCCTGAGGTGACCAGAGGGGCACAAAGGGAGTACAAAACCTTCCCTGCTCTGCAAGGCACAATGAGCATTCCATTGCCTTAGGTATTCTGCAAGTCAGCTCCAACGTCCTATGATTTATATGAGTCAAAGGGTTTTCAATCCCATGTGTGGGAGGCATTTTAAAGCCCTCTACATGAGCAGGGGTTCCTGTTCTCTTTTGAAAGATTTTCTCTTCTTCAATTGTCCAATAGACCCCAACCCCGACTCCAAATAAGATATTGTAGATAATACATTCATGAGAAATTTGTCTTCTATTTTGCTAATGTGCATACTGCTCTCTCTGTCTCCAAATAGATGGCGTCATCTTTTTGTGAAGTAACTCCTCACAAGGGGCACTTGGTCATTCCCTAAGGAGCCTTCTCAGCTCTGAGATTTTTTTTTAACAACTTTTTTGTAAACACTAAAGAAAGAATAATAATAAGCTTTAGGAGAAACCAGAAAAATGTTTAGGGTAGGAGAAAAAGTTACATTAAATGAACTGTTCTACTGTAAAATTCTCGTGCTTTTATTGAGCCTATTGGTGCAACCCGAGATATCTGTGTATGAAATAAATCGTGTTTGATGATTATGGTAAAGCAACTAAAAGTTTCCATTTCACAGCTGGTTTACAGTATAGTATACACAAGCTAATGCCTACGCTCACACCTGAGCTGCCAAGAGACAATTCAGACAGAACAGGCAGAACACTAGACACTAGATGAACACGAAGGGGCACCTCTCTGGGACAACTCCCAGGACAAATTCTCTAAAAGAAACTCAGGACAAATTTTCTAAAAGAAGCACAATCCTAGTTAAAATCTAAAAGACATAATCTAAAAAATGAGGATATCAGCTTTAAACTCAAACCATCTGATATTGGATATAATAGTATCTGTGGGTGAGGGTAGAAGGTTGGACAAATTGTGAAATGTGAAGATTTAGCTCTAAAACCATCTCCACTGTGTGCCTCCTGTGCCCTTCTCCCAATTCTGAAGTGTCCCACAGGTGCCTCAAACTAAGCACCTCTGCTTCCTTCCACCACCTCTAAACCTGCTCCTTCTTTATCCATACTCCTGGGAACGCCATCAGCTTCCTCTCACTCACCCAAGCCGGTTGCACCTTTTCTTTTGCCCTCCAAGTAATCGCCAAGTCCTGCTGACACTTCCTCCTAAATAGCTTCTGAGGCTGTTCTCTTTTTCTTCCTCCATGCTGTCACCCTCCTCCTCAGGTCAGCCTCACCTCCCATTCGAATGACCTCTTAGCAACCTAATTGGTCCCCTTGATTATAGTACTTCCTGGTTCCCATATATTTTGTGCTGCAGTGAGAGTGATCTTTCCAAAACACAAAGTTGATCTTGTGATTTGCATACTTAAAACCCTTCCCACTGCTGTTCAGGTAAAGTTAGATAACTTTTTTTTTTTTTTTTTTTTTAAGATAGAGTCTTGCTCTGTTGCCCAGGTTGGAGTGCAGAGGTGCGATCTCGGCTTTCTGCAACCTCTGCCTCCTGGGTTCAAGTGATTCTCCTGCCTCAGTCTCCCAGTAGCTGGGATTACAGGCACCCACCATCATGCCTGGCTAATTTTTGTATTTTTATTAGAGTTGGGGTTTCACCATGTTGGCCAGGCTAGTCTCAAACTCCTCACCTCAAGTGATCCACTGGCTTTGGCTTTCCAAAGTGCTGGGATTACAGGCATGAGCCACTGTGCCCAGCCTGAAGTTAGATAACTTTAACATGGCTTTTAAGACCTCTGATTATGTTGTCACTTTACTCCCTGACATTTTCCTCCTTGCAACCCATAGTACAACCATAATGAAATATTTAGGTTTGTTAAATGGGCCATTCCCTTCTTCAAGATCCTCACCCATTTTATTTCCCTTCCTAGAGCATGCTTACTCTGTTCATCTTATCCTGGGGGGCTAATGTCTGTGTATTCTTCAGAGTTTAGTTTATTCATGACTTCCTCTAGGAGGCCTCCCTGGACTCCCAAGTCTTGTTAAGATGCCCTTGCTTATGCTTCTTCCATCGGTAATGTATACCTCTCTAGTCATCGTACATAGCCTATGCTGTTACAACTGCTTGATTAAATGTCCATTTCTCCAAGTAGACTGTCAGCTTTTTGAAGGCAAGGACGATGTCTGTATTGATCATCACTGAATCACTAGTGCCTCGGAGAGAGCCCAGTATATGGAAAAAAATTAACATACATGTGATAAGTAGAGGGAAAGAAACAATGAGTTTCTCATCTTAACCCACAGTATCCCTAATAACTGCTGGGTCATTTTGTTTCAGTTCACTCTTATGCAGTCATTTTAGGGGCTTTACCACCCATTTCTGACCAACTCTTTCAATGGCTGCCTTTTGCCATCAAGATGACATTCAATCTTGGCATGGCACATAAGGCTCATTAGGATGTAGTTCTTGCCTACTTTTCCAGCCTCATATTTATTCCTTTATTTAAATAAAATCCGTGCTGTAACCACACCAGACTGCCTGGCTTTCCTCAAGGTCACCATGCTCTCTGACTCCTCGGTCCCTCTGCACTGGGACACCTGGCTTTCTATTCCTCACTCTTTATATTTCAACCCAAGGGTTCTCTTGAAAGTCCAACCCACCAAGTTTTCCTTCTACTATCAGTAACAGAATTGGGTATTGGTTTTCTGAGTGTTACAGACCCCATGCATTTTCTCTATCATGTTTGAATTTTGGCTTCCTTCCAAGGTCATATTTTCATGAAGAACAGGGAGAATAATCTTACTGATCTGTATTATCATCTGATTTAACACAGTACCTGGCACAAAAGGACATTCAGTAAATACCTTTTGAGTTCATAACTTTCCTTTAAATGAATACAAATTTTTAAATATAGGCAATGAGAACTAAAAGCAGCAAAAGGAGTAAGCAGGCACTGATGTATATTTTAAGCCAAATGAACACAACATACTCATATAATTCTTGTGAGGGTCCATATGGACACCTACTGCCAAGATGATGACCTAAACTCAAACCTGGGAAGGATGGACAAGAACACTGTTTTCACCTTTCTCTGCTTGACATTTATTTGGGGAGTGGTGTATCTGGATTCAATTCCACTTTAAAAATAATGCTTTTCATATATAAGCCTTCAAATCATACATGTTCATAAAATATTCATCTCAGTCTGACAGGGCGCCTAGGAATTTTTCAGTTCCCCCATTACTGCAGACTGCTGCCACACTCTAACACATTTGCATTATAGCACACAAATGGGTCCTATTTTTTCCTTTATTTTCATCTTGTCAGGCCTGAACAGAAATAAAAATACTGATAGATATTCTCTAAGAAGAAATGATACTTTACAGCTGACAGTTCTAGAGTCATTGGACGTTAACAAAAAACCCCCAACTTGTTATTTTCTTATTTAGCTGCTTAGTAAAGACTGCCTGTGTTTCATAGATGAAATAACTTAGACATCCCCCTTAGAGCAATGCAGGTCTCTGTAGCTCAACCTGTTTTATCTTGAAGTTACCCAGAGACCTACTAATATAATCCTCCCATGTACTTTGATCCTCACAGTGTTCAGCAATATAATCCAAATTCCTATCGATGTTTAACGACACAAGAGAGAAGGTGGAAGGACTCCTGCTTAACCACAAATGTAAATACTAAAACAAATTTAGGCACAGATCTCCTCCACCTAAATTTGGTTCTCGATGCTTTTCATACACACAAACACACCCACCTATTACAATGTCTACAAATAATCCCTCCTCTGCAGGCCTAGTTTGAAACTCTAATTGGGGTTAGTCAGCATTGGCAAAGTGGTTTGCGATTTTCCCAGAGGCAAAGTTGCAAGACAGGAAAGCACTTCACTAGCATTACCTTTAGGGTGCCTGTGCTCCTAAGTTCCTAGAGGCAGGAGAGAGATGTAGAAGCTACCTGTCACATCTAGTGGAGGTCAGGTCAGATCACGTGTTAGAAACCAACTCATCAGCTTCAGAAGCACATCTGAGAGAGGAGCTTGCAGGTGGAAGCAGCACGCTCCAAGGGTCTGAAATGTCAGTAGGCATGTTTTGCAAGATGTTTATGACTGGTAAACAATAGCAGGCATTGAAATTTGGGCCCAGTGCAGGTTGAAGCTGAGGCTAAGGTCATAGCCAAGTAACTGTGCATGTGAGTGTATTTGGGTGGTGTATATGTGTTGCATGTGTGGGTGATGCATGTATTTGGAGGGATGATGAAGCTATTATTCCAATAGCTGGGGAAGGAATTATAAGATATGTATAAGTATTTGTTCAAAGGAAAGCATTTTGTAATATTCCCACTCTTGAGCTAGGAACAAAATGGCTGGGTTAGGGGGGCAAGTGATGAGGAAATGAGAAGAGCAGAACAGAGTTAACAACATGCTTCTGTCACAGAGGGCTGAGTTTTTCCCAAGGCTCTGGATGTCTGGGGATGGCAAAGTCTGACAGCTGAATTTGGGATGGGACAGGGCAGAGTAAATAACTAAAGAAAGTTTTCTCGCTCTCTTGATCAGCCACCCTCATATTGCATCTAAGACACCCTTGGCACTCACATCCTGGGCAACCCTACGTGTATCCTTCCCTTAACAATAAAGCCTCTTTTTCAGGGTAACCATTCAAGTGACCCTAATATGATCAGACAGAGAACACCGAGTCAGATAGTTTATTTGAACAGTCAGCTCCTTAACTAGACTGTAAACTACCTGAGGGTATGAACTGCATCTTACACCTCTTTTTTGTTGTCCATTCCAGGCATAGGCTTTCAATAAATGAATGTTATGATTGACTTTTTAAAAAGATACATCATAACAATTGTTATTATTTTATAGTGCTTTTGTGATAGAAAGCATACTATATGACTTAATTTATTTCTCACACTAAAAAAATGAGGTGGTGCACAGATTACTTCTGTGTTACAGAGAAGGACACTGAGGCACAGAAAGGTTAAGTAATTTGTCCAAAGTCATAGTGCTTGTAAAGGGCAGAGTCAGTATTTAAATCCAGATAGTCTGGAGTCTGGCTGTAGCATTCATATTCTTAATCAGTCCATGATCTTTCTTTTTATAGACGTGTGATTCTAGAATTCTTTGTGGCTTTTGTAATTTGTGGGAGGAGAGAGGACTGGATGAGCCTTCTTAGAAGTGAAACCTACTAACAGGACCACCACAGTCATAGCCTCTTTTTATTCTTCACCATGGCCACCCAGAGGGAAAAAAAGAGAAACAAAACAAAAATAAACTAGTCCCATTTAAGAGACCATTTTGGTCTTGTATGATTTTTTTTTTTCATCACTGAGTCAGCTTTGGTAGATTCAGCTTGGTCCTTGGTTTCCCACAACCTCAAATCCTGTAGGAGAATGGATTTGATTTAGGGCCAACTCATGGTTCATGCTATCCTCAAAGTAGAGCCAACCAAAACTTCTTGTTACACAATTTATTTTGTGCCCTTTTGGGGTGGTCCCCAAATCTCTTTTAGATGTGCCAGATCTGGTTCAACTTTCAGAAGCAAGATCGGAGTAATGACTCCATCCTGCTCCACTAAGTGATTTTGTCTCCATGTTACACTTGTGGGAAGGGGGTGTTGGGGCCACAGAACAAGACCTATAGAAATCTCCAAGTGCTCAAGGGCAAAACTGCTAGTAAAGGATAGGATTCCAGAAAGGTAGAAAAAAAGAGAAGGGAATGATGACTAGTAACATGAGAACAGAGAATCATCTGGGAATTGGAGAGCAGTGAGAAGCACCTGTGGAAGGTTGACCCTGGCAAGGGAAGGCCGGGGACCAGGTCAGGTGAGTGGAAAGAAGGTAAAGAGGGGAACAGGAAATGGGATCTGGGAGAGGCAGCAGCCAGGCAGCAAAGATGAAAAGCTCTAATTTGACACAGGAAGAAAGAAGGCAGGAGCGATGGTGGGTGAAAGAACTGTTCCTAGAAAAGAAGTTACACCAGAGCACTGCTTCTGACTCTTGTGACCATTTCACTTGGCCTCAAAATTTTCATTTCTAATGGGGACTTAGTGATGAGCCTTGTCAAGCCTAATCTTCAGGAATATTATGTGCAATAACAAGAAATGGATTGGAAAATCTTCATATCGTTTCATGTGAAACCATATTTGTGAAAGCTGAATTTAACCAATCTACTCAGTTCAGCTCTAATCACAATGAAAAATGATGGTGGCTGCAAACCATGTTTCTAGCATTCTTATTCCAGACTTTCCATACTTTCAATTATTCACTCAGCTGTCACCAATGACTGTGCTGCTACCTTCTACTGGGATTTAGAATTATAAAGAAAAAAAGGTATTTTCCATTGACAAGTTGTTCACATGGGAAAAACATACACTTAAAAATAACAATGTGTTGAGAAGTACTATGACAAAGATACTATAAAAGGGATAGGGAGGGACCACAGAGGGCGTCCTCTAGCCAGTTCCCTCATATACCCCCATTTACTAGCTAAATTGGTTAATTCCACCTGGAAATGCCCCTTTCCAATCCTGACCCTCAAGCCACATCCCTTGAAGTCCTGACCACTCCTCAAATTCTAGATCAAATGCTATTTTCTCAACAAGGTAGTTCCTAATTAATTCCAAATTCCAGAAGTTGGAATTAATCTTTCCATTCTGTGTGCTTCTGTAACATGTTATTTGTGTTTCTCGTTTAAAATTTATTCTAATTAGTTTGTTTTTTAAAAAAACTGTGATGAAGGTACATATACACACACACATATATATATAAATATCTCTATAGAGGTTTCTTAAAGTGCACTAAGGGTCTGGTGAGGTAAAAGTTCATTTACATCAAGTAATCTATAGCCCCTTTTAAGAGGCTACAGTGAATAGACCCTGCTTCCTTCTGGCAATTGTGAATCCTTGTTTGCACATTTTCTTGTTTTGAAGAGGCATACAACAAATAGCTTTTAGACCTAAAATGACCCAATCATTCCTTCCAGCTCTTTCTACATTGGACAAAGGACAGGCAACAAAATAAAACAAAAAACTCAAATTAATCATATAATTTTTATTCTGGAAAGGACTCTATATTTAATTTAACCCAATATCTTAATTACAAATGAAGACACTATGTCCTGAGAAATCTGGATACTTCTTTGATATTACATGGCAAGAATCAACAATAAATTTCACAACCCTTAAGTTCAAGGCTCTTCCCAATAGAAACTTCCCCAAATGTAAACCAACTAGTTTACCTTTAATAAGAAAGAAAGAGTGCATTTTTAAAAAAATGGAATAGCATTAAAATGTACAGAGAAAACAATTCATTGAAAAGCAGTATACATTATAGAGAAATGTTTTTCCCATTAGTTCATTTGTCCACAGAGAATATCATGCTTTCACAAACAGTGAAAATGTTGTAGAGTTTTAAGCTTTAATTAAAAAATCTGACTTTTGTGATGTCTGGATCCTTTATCCTTCAGACATCAAATGACTCTATACAGTTAGCAATGAGAATTATTTTGAGGTTCTTCTCCCAGATATTTTAATATGTTTGCTGTTACTGGTCATTAACAGGTGTTCTTAACAGTTGCGGAAGTAAAATAATACATCAAGGCTCTGTTGAGAGGTGCACATTCACACATGTTCTCTTCCATCATGACAGGCGAACGCAGCAGGTGCACTCAAATGTGACATAGTTTACTCCATCTCAGTTCTGCTATTATTGCCAGAAGGCTTATGTTTTCCCTTCCCTTTCCCATGTCCTCACTGCCCTATCACCATCCTGATAGATCTGACTCTGTCCTATGGATGCCCCAAATTGGGCATGTGGGCGTGTGCACATACACACAGACACACACACACACACACACACACACGCATGCAAAACAGGTTGAAGCACTAAAATTGAATTTAAAAGTTACTGCGTTCCAATTCTAAACAGGCATATGTATATACAATATGTATATATGTACATATATATGTATATATAATATGTACATATCTACATATATCACAATTCACAATTATATGTATATATAATATGTATATATGTGCATATAATATGTATATATCTACCTATATATTCGAAGTGATACTTAGATTAACAACACTTGATTTTAAAACCTCTTTCATTCACTGCAGAGGATGGTCTGAAGAAACTGGCTTTCAGTTAGGGACTACTCCCACTGCTCTGCCACTCCCAAGGACCCTTCAGGGGCACAGAGACAGTGCCCGGGTTTTGCAGCTCCACAGGGTCTTAAATACAAGTTCTACCACTTACTATTTGTGTGATCTTGAGAAAATTACTTAACTTCTTTGAACAATAATTTCCTTAATTCTAAACTGAGGATGTTAATACCCACTTCATAGAGTTATGAGGATTGGAGGTAATGTACACCAATGGGTGCTTCGTGCTAGTGCTAGGCAAATAACAGCTATTATGATGCAGAGGATGATAAGAGGGAAGAGTTAGAGAGGAAGAGGGAGGACAATGATGGCCCCCATTTCTTAAATGCCTTCTATATTTCGGGATTTCTCAGCAAGGATTGGTAGAACTTGACTGCTAGTATTTATCTGGTGAGTATTAAGCTCAAGGTAGAGGAAAGAGAACTAGTAGGGGGAAGTCCATGAATGGCTAGCATTTAATATGTGATTTTCCTGTCTTGAGCCTACACATACATACACTTAATGTCCCTTCCACTGCTGAGAAAGTAGCATTTCACAGTAGTGAATTTAGCATCTTTTGAGGAGTCAAGGCCATTTTTTTTCTTTGTGCTTAGCAGGACCAGACTTCACAAAGCAGGGTAAAAAAATTCTTGTGATTCCCATGGTGGCTAATCACATAATTTGCAGTTTCAGCAGTAGGCCCCAGCTATTTGCTCCCCCGCTACCCCAGCCAACTTTAGTAACTGTGAGATATCCTATGGATCACAGAACAAATGCCCAGCTCCTTTCTCCAGTCACAGAGTCAGAACACACAGCCAAGCCAAGCCACTAGCAGAGCTGCTGTTATGGTTTGAGCTGTCCAAAGTACAACAAGGAAGGAGGAAGCCCCAGCCTACCCCGGACATGCCCTGAATGACACAGCCATCTAGGGCCTGCCTAAGATGCCATTCTATTTGCAAACACATACTACCTGCTGTATCACTCAACAAAATAATTCCATCAGAAGGCCTGAAGGCAAATGACAAATGTTAAAAGTGGCCCATGCATAATTTCAACTCCATAGGTGCCAATTAAACATGGAAAAGACCTGTTCTGAAGCATGCCCATCTGGCATTTCCCAAAGAGCTGTAGTCAATGGCTGATAAAACATACGTAACGTAACTATAAAGAAATTTTGCAGCCCTCTCCTTGCTCAAAAGCAACCTGGGTCCATGAGGGCAATGAACCTGGAAGACATCCAAAAGAAGAGGTGAGTAAAGAAAAGCCTGCATTTGAAGCCAGCATTGCTCTTTCTCATGCACCGAAAGCAAAGATCAGGAGTTGCATGAGGTAATCTTTTCAGCCACCAAAAACAAACAAAAAAACCAACCAAACCTCCAAAACAACAACAAAACCCAGACGGGTCTAGGGAATGCTTGGGAGTTTGTCTGGTAGGTAGTCCAGGGGTGAACTTCAGTTGTAATGTCTCCAAGTGAAAGAATTGGCAGTAGTCCATCCCCTGCTTCTAGGAGTGCTTTCCAGTATCAGCACTATAGGACATGCTCAGCACACAAGACCAAACTCACTGTCCAAATATGCTTCTGTAGAAATCATACATTAACCACCTTCTGAGTGGAAGGAAGAGGACACATTTAACAAATGATGTCAAGGTATAAAACCTCCAGCAGAGAGACAGTGGCTGGAGCAGAAGTGCTTTTCAAGGCTGCAGTTCTAAATCAGTCAGGCAGACACCTGTAAGCATACATATAGAGACAAAGCTCCAAACACCACCACCTCATCACGCCTAATGACTGCCGGTGATGAGAGTTAGTATTCTCTATTCTGGCTTTTCTAACAACAAAAATGTGTCTTTATACTCAGTTCTAATTCTGAACGTATTCTCTAATGCTTATGCATTTTTTGTTTCTCCAATACACAAGGTCAGATAAATGAGAAAGAAAATATTTTTCAGTTCTATTTTTGATCCAGATCTAAAATTGTTCTTGACTTTTAATTCATTACCTTTGATGTCTCCTTCAAGTGATTTAAGTTAATGCACCCCTCATATACACATAACAACAGTAAAAAGGATAATATTCTTAGAATGGGGCTAGCAAATATAAGCAAAAAACAAACAAAAAACCACAAGCAAAAACAATGATGCTTCCATTCTCATTAGTCCTTTTACCAATGATGCAGTGCACAGAAATCTCTTTAAAGCAGCTGCCTCAGTGTTAAGTTTTTGGTTTGGAAATAAAAAGGGGTCACTGACAATTAATTTCTTAGCACAGAAGAAAAGCAACCCAACCCCTTAAAAACACTAAAATGGCAGAACTAAACACGGTGGGAACAAGTAGGAATACCTGGGATTGCCAGATTGGAAAGGGGGAGGTTGTGGAGGTGAGGGGGGAGCGAGGCCATCCAGTCGGCATTGCAGACCTCCGACGCTGTCTTTGTCCCGCTGGGGTTGGGGGAGCAGATGGTCCCCATCCTGAGTTTCCTCCTAGCCTTCCTAACTGCTAGCATCCCTGTCGTTAATAAACTGGCCAGTCTCAGCCCAGTGCCACTCACTCAGTGATCATCACTTCTCGGGCTCTGTGGACGTTTCAGGGCGACGCTTGCCACGCCAGTCTTTCCAAAATGCCTTTCTTGCTGGGAGACGGGGCAAACAGATGGATGCCTACCCACTAGCACCCGCAGTCCCCACTCTCTCCGGCACGGCGTCGGCTCCACTCCCTTAATCTGCTCAGTCCTAGCTCTGTTAAACTTCTTACGTTCCCCTCTGGAGACGGGGGAAGGTAGCCCCCTAGAGATGAATCTTACAAAAACTGAAAGTCCGAGGAGCAGCCACGCCCGGAGCCCCTCACAAGACAGGCGCCCACCCAGTGTGCAGACATGCCTGCGGGTCCATACACATGTGCGCGCCCAGACGCGCCGGCTCTAGCCTGATTTATGTTTCTATATATGTCTCTGAGCTGGTACACAAGCTGGGCCTGCCTGCTACTCACCACCCCCGCTTCTCCGCACAGACGCCCCCTGTCCTGTGGCTTCCTGAAAGACACACAGAAGAAGCGCAGCCGGCGGCACCCCGACTCCCGGCAGCCCCGCCCCTCATTGCCGGGCAGATTTGCCGGGCTAGGCGGCCCGTGATTGGTCGCTGGCGGAGCGCGCTCCGATTGGCCGGCGCCCTCCGGGCTGCCCCTCTGTCCCGCTCCCACGCCTCCCTTGCTTCTCAGTCTCCTCCCTCCCTTACCTGCGTGTGTGTAGAGACGCCGCGGCAGCGACTGCGTTCGTGGTAACTTGCAGGCTTCGGTCAGTCGGTCCTCAGATAAGTCCTCTTTCCTCCAGCCCCTCACACAGCACTCAGATGTTCACTGCGACCACACGTTTCCTTCTTTCACGCACACGCACACACACATACATACAGGGAAAGGGTTACATTTTCCGTAAACCACAGAAGCAGCAGAAATATAATAGTAAGGGGCCGAGAAAGGTGCTGTATTGTTGTACCAGCGCGAGCAAAGAAAATCAACACCAAGACAAAAGTATGCCAAATTGCAGGGTCTTTATTGCCGGCGGCCACGGAGGACTCATGTCTCTCCAACCCGTAGCCCCGAACTCGGGGAGCAAGGTATTTAAGCTGTAAAACCATATCCTTGTTCCCGGGGGGCTCAGGGGTTGTGCAAGGCAAGCTGTTTGTACAGAAGCAAAAGTCAGCGGTTTGTTGCAAGGGGATGGGCAATAGTGGAAAATTTTTAACCTTAGAAAATAACAATTCTGAGAATTACAATGTAATTACAGTTCTGAGAATCACACCTCTGCCCAGGGCCCAGATGGCTTTTCTATAAGATGGCAGTGCTTAAGCTTTTTGTTTGTTGTTTTTTGTGCCTATCTCATTCCCCCGTTATTTAGTACATGAGTCAGATCATTCATTCTCCGATTAAAACTGTTTGGTCAGTTCATACTGGGATCTTAGGCTCATTCGTTTTACAGTTAATTCTTGACTGGATTATCTTGAGCAACTCAAGGGTCAAACGCAAGTCCTAGTAACAGTAGGACCTTGTTGTCCATTGTAGATATTTACACGGGGCAAGATGTATACGGGTGTGCACAGTACGGGGTCAGAGAAATTGTTGAACTGATAAGTGGAAATGCAGTTAGTAAGACTGAAAGTGCAGGCTAGCCAAGATGAGTTTGGGGCAGTATAGTAAGGAGTTGTTCCGTTATAGCTCAAACGAAGGGTTTTATTACAGCGTTTTGGGAGTTAGAGTATAATTAGGGGAATGATAACATTCACCTTTTCCTTCTAGATCTCCCAGGGTCAGGTGGAACTTGGTTTCAGAGCAGGGGATGTTGGAGGGGGTTATGGGCAACTGTGCTGCTAAGCCTGTGTAAAAAGGTGGCTACGGGTTTGAGTATAACCAACAGTCTGCACCCAAGTTCGGGTTGGACTGGTTCAGTAGGTGGTGTGTTGAGGACAGCATATCTAGGAGGTTTAAATCTTCTGTGGTTAAAGTCGCCGCTGATGGGGTTGTGGTGGGAAGGGTAAGGTTAGGAGAAGGAAGGGTAGGAGAATGGAATTTGCGGGTTTGGGGGAGAGGTTTTGGGGGCCGTATGACTTCGGCAATTTGTCCTATAGGGCGGTTGGGTCATGGTGGGGCCATGCGCTGGATGGTAAAAATATTTTCCCAGTCCCATCCTGACACATATGGTTTGATACCCCAGGTATGTCCTGTGTTCCATCTACTGTCAGGGTTGAGTATAGTTATTCTGAGTGGGTTACAAGTGCCGGCGGCAGAGCATGGGTTTGGGGAAGACACTCGTTGGAAAGAAATGAAAGAATCTATGTTTTTGGTGTATCCTGATATAGTGGAGATGGTCTTACATCCCCAATGAGGGCAAAGGTACTCATTTAAGTTTTTACAGTTCCATCTCTGTTGGCTAGCAGAGCCTGGGCGTAGGTAAAGACCCTTTCCCTGGAGGACTTCTTCCTGTTCTGTACTACCACAGCCCCAACTATTTTTCTTTATTTTATGCGAAATTATAGCTCCTGCATGAGGCGTGGTAGGGAGTGACTCAGATGGGGGTTTTTAAGCTTGGGGCCTACGATATCGCAAAGATCTAGGAAGAAGGTTACGGGGCTTTTTGGGGAGTGCTCAAGGGTAGAGTTGACTAGGGTGGATACGTGTGCCGTTCGAGCACGATCATATTCTCCAGTGGAGCCTTCAATAAGTACCCATTGAAAGTAAGTAGGCTCTAAGGGGAGATCTGCCATGGGGGTTTACAGCATGGGTTAGGGAGGCGAGGATGGTGACCGCGAAGAGCGTATAAGTCTTAGCTTTAGCAGATCCGGGGATGAGTGGTCGACGCTCGGTTGTTCTGGTGGGACAGTCTTGGCGTGGGTGTGGTGAATCCAAGCTGTTTGTCAGTCCACTTTGAGTGCGGTGGGGGTAGTTAGGATAACCGTGTAGGGTCCTCTCCAACGTGGGGGTGAGGCCGGAGGTGGTAAATCTTTTAACTAGGACCGAGTCTCCAGGCTGGAAGGAATGCGTTTGTTGGTCCGTGAGGCCCACTGGTGTGGGAAGAATGTCTCTGATGAGCTGGTGCACCTGGGATTGAACAGACTGGAGCACCTGTAAGGACTTAAGGGTTAAGGATTAGGATTTCTGCCTGCACGGTATCAGCAGGTTTGGGGAGTAGGGGAGGAGGCCTGCCAAACATGATTTCAAAGAGGGAGAAACCTTTCTGATAGGGGGTGCATTGGACGCGGAGGTGGACAAAAGGAGGCAGGCTGACCCAGTTTTCACCAGTCTCTAAGATAAACTTTGTTAGGGTTTCTTTTAAGGTCCGGTTCATCTGCTCGACCTGTCCTGAACTCTGGGGACGATAGGCACAGTGGAATTTCCAGGATATACCCAGCGCCCTGGCTAGGCTCTGAGAAATTTGTGCCGTGAAGGCTGGCCTATTGTCCGATCCCAGCGTTAAGGGCAGGCTGAACCGAGGGACCAAATCCTGTAGGAGTTTTTTTGTGACCACTAAAGCGGTCTCAGACCTAGTGAGGAAGGCCTCAATCTATCCAGAGAACGTGTCTACAAACACAAGGAGGTATTTGTAGCCGTTTACCGGGGGCTTTACTTTAGTAAAATCTATTTCCCAGTGTTCCCCAGGGCTAGTTCCCAGGCATTACAGAATTAAACTTCACCTACACATCATTGCGCAGAAGTTCCGTGCTGTTATTCCCATTTTACAGAGGAGGCAATAATGAAACATATTTGTATTGTCCTGTTGTTTGCAACCTTCTTTCAAATTCCTTGTCCCGTTTGCTCTTCGCAGTACCCCCACTAGGCGGGGAGGGTTGCTGATATAATTCCCTTGAATAGATGAAATGAAAGTCTGGAAGCATTCAGGGAGCTGAATGTGGTGGCACTATTGGAAATCCCATTTTGGAACGAGGCCTGCTAGTATGGAGGCTCAAAGGCACACAAACCCATTTCCCTGCTTTCTGCAGTGTTCCCTACTCCTTCAAATGGCACTTTTCTGTAATACAAGGAAAATACAAGGTCTCTGCTGATCTGAGGACTTTGCACATGAAAATCACAGGGACATCTTGGCACACAGACAAATCAAGAAAAGCCCCCTGGGCTTGATGGTAGGGTCCCGGAGGGGCTTCAGGCCACACAGGTCCTCAGTAACTCAGGAGGACCTTATGGGAAAAGAAAGCATTCGCCTGAGCTAAGACAAGACTGAAGGCTCATATACAGATCTGTAGGCCAGCTCACATTTAATCACCAAATGGCCCCAACTCATCTCTCCAGCCCCAAACCACCTTTCTATACACATAACTCCTGCTGTGTAGTGACCACTTTTGATATCTTATTAAAATTTCCTCTTCCAGGCTATTCTTAACATTCATTTAAACCTAGTTTGCTGCATAATATTCCCATTTTGTTTGTTTGTTTGGTTTGGTCTGGAGGAGTATCACTTGTATGTTAAGAAACTTGTATGTTAAGTATCACTTGTATGTAATATTTTTCATATATCTTCTTATGCTTAAAAGGGTTCTTTGGTATAAACATAGTATTCTTTGTTTTCAGGTACACCATAGGATATTGGGAGTATGTCACCTAGCTGTTTGCATCAACATTTTTGGGTTTTTTTCTTCCCACCCACTCCCCTAGAAAAATCACTCTGTGAAGTAATATCTTAAGATTGATTTTTAAAGTGTCAACTTTCAAGGCTTCCCTTTAGCCCCAAATTTCCAGACATAAAACTTTATGGAAGCTGTCTAAGGCAAACACAATGTATTCTTTAGGCTTTACTGTGAAATGTTAATTTTAGTGCCTTTTTTCCCTTTATTTTTCAGCTGTTAACGAAAGGAATGAGCAACATTTAGAAAGCATCAAACTTTAGAGACTTAGCAACATCACTGAGAACTTGAAAGCAAGTAGAGCCACTTCAGAATGAGATGATTTGCACCTATCTGAAATTGGCAGCTTTTAAATTTACAGTTACTTGATTTGCCTAAGGAAACAATTCAAAAGGAGGGCAACACTTTTTCCATATATTCCTGAGTCAGTCCTGGGAAATATCTAGCAGATAAAAACATAGTATCTAGTACAGAACTTGGCATAATATAGCAGGTGCTCAATATTTATCGGAAGGAGGGAGATGCCTGGTAAATGCTCTTGGTAAATGTCATGCTCTTCTGGGCTGTAAGTAGTGTCTTAGAGCAATGCTTTTCAGAAATTAGTATGTAAATCAATCGTATTCTGATTAAATCAGTTTGAGATGGACCTGATGTTCTACATATTCAACAAGCTTCTAGCTGATGCAGATACTTCTGGCCCAGACTACACTTGGAGTAGCAAGGCCTTAGAGAACAGGCTCATGTTTGATAGGTGGAATATGCAGTGCTTTTCTCTCTTTTCCAAGATGTTATAATGTTTTTATATCTCTTTTATAATCGTAAAATAAATTCGCTTAAAAAATCTCAGCTAACAGTATCTAAGAGAATAATTTTTCTATCATATCATGTCATGGAAACCAAATTACCAGTGGGATTTTTCTACTATGCCGTAGGTATTTAGGGAAAAAGATTTTTAAAATAAAAATTAATACTTAGAGTTTGGATAGTTAATATTTTTGTATATACTATATTCTGATATCAAAAGAAGGGACAATGGGTGGAGGGTTTTGGCATGGGAGAGGCACGTGTAGCTGGGAAAACAGAGGCAAAGCTATGACAATGAGTGACAGGTGTGAGAAACTGAGGATATGCTAGAGTGGCATATGAGAGAAGTTGGAAATTTAGTTCATTTACTCTCATTTAATCTTTACATGAGCCCAGTAAGTTAGATACTGTTACTGTTCCCATTTTACAAAGGATATTGAGGCTTAGAGGCTACATAACCCTGTCCAAGATCTCATAGCTAGTAAGTTGCATAGCTGTGACTCCAAGTCTTGATCACGGTGTCAAGAGCTTCCCATTACATGTTACCTATTACTATAAACCTGGTAAAGGCTGTTTCTGACCAAAGCGTATTAAAGAGTTGGACTTTTTTTTTTTTTTCTATTGACAAAAATGGCCATTGCAGGTTTTTGGGAAAGGGAGTAAAATGATTCACATTGTACTTTAGGAAGGTAACTATGGCAGAATGGAGAATGCTTGGAGAAGTAAGAGTCTTTAGATAAATCACTGAAATCAATTAAGCAATGAAAAGTGAGAAAAAAATGCAAAGATCTGGCACATAGAGACTAAATGCATGGCTTTTCTTAACTCCGATGCTTGCCTTCCCATCCCCACTTCTCACCCCAAGGACCTGTAATTCAAAGGCCCAAGTGGGTAGCTTCCCTACCTCTTAAATTATTTTTTATTACTTGAACACCTCATCAAACTGTTCATCCATTTTTATTAAATTCAACCAATATCATTTATATAAATACATATACAAAGTTGTTTTCTGGAAATTTTTTTCTCCATTATACTCTTATTCCCCCAACCATTCCCCATTCTGTCATAGTTATCTTCCCAAAATACAATGTGAATCATTTTACTTCCCTTCTCAAAAACCTGCAGTGGCCTCTCTTACCAAAATAAAAGTTTTTCTAAGCTCGTTAATTGCTTTGTTCATAAACAGCTTTTATCAGGGTTACGATAATAATAGGTGACATATAATGGTAAAGACCCTACTGGATTCCTGAAGAGCTGACCGTAGCCTTTGCCCTTTATTTGGAGACTCCATTATTGTTTGAAATGTTTGTAGTTTACAAGTGGTTTGTTTTGTTTGGATTCATGTGATAAATGAGTAGTGAGGATCCCAGAGAAAGCACCAAAACAGCTTGCCATTCAGGCATGTGTGTTTTGCAGGATAGGCCAGCTTAATTTTACTTACTTAAAGGCACTCAAAAAGCCTGGGAGGAAGCGTATTGATTTAATGATACTGGGACCAGGGCTGTCCCTGGCCCCCAGAGCTAAGCCCCAAGGCTGTCTTACTTCCCAGGCTGTTTACTAGATGGGGAAGGAACAGACCCCAAGCAGAATCAGCATGCAGGCATGTATTTGGTCCAGAGATATTGCCCAGAGGGGAGTGAGGTTATATGGTGCTTTGAGTTCCACAGTGATGTGTCATACACAATTTTTTTTTTCTGGCTTAAGAAGTAGGTAGGTAGAAAGGGAATAAAGGACTGAAATGAGGAGCCAAGCAAATGCAAGCACCAAAACAACTTGCCATTCAGGCATGTGTGTTTTGCAGGATAGGCCAGCCTAATTTTACTTACTTAAAGGAACCCAAAAAGCCTGGGAGGAAGCATATTGATTTAATGATACTGGGACCAGGGCTGTCCCTGGCCCCCAGAGCTAAGCCCCAGGGCTGTCTTACTTCCCAGGCTGTTTACTAGATGGGGAAGGAACAGACCCCAGGCAGAATCAGCATGCAAGCATGTATTTGGTCCAGAGATATTGCCCAGAGGGGAGTGAGGTTATATGGTGCTTTGAGTTCCACAGTGATGTGTCATACACAATTTTTTTTTTCTGGCTTAAGAAGTAGGTGGGTAGAAAGGGAATAAAGGACTGAAATGAGGAGCCAAGTAAATGAAAGATGGGCTGGAGAATAAGCTGCTTTGTTTTGTGGTCTAATACTGGTGGAGTTTATTCCTAGTCATTTCCAACCTTCTTCACCCAGCTCAAGCCAAAAGACTGTATGATAAGGATCAGAGTAGAATGAGGAGGTGCCACCAACATAGGTGGTGCTGGGGACATGATGACAGAAGCAGCAATTACCTCTAGGAAGAGTGACATCATTGCAGCAACTAGGGATCTTCAGGAGCCTCCATGGAAATGGAGACACTGAGGCACACACTTGTGGACACATGATACCTTACACATTCCTGACATCAGAAGAGAGTCAGAGAATTGGGATTCAGTTATTTTGTTGATGAGCCAGAAACCATTGTTCTGTCATTGTCACTGTGACCCATTCCCAGATTATACACAGTTGACGTGGCCTGGAGAAACTGGGTAGAAGAGAAGCAGAAGCTTAACTAGGGAGTAGTGTTTTGTATGTTCTCTCATGCCCACTTCGTATTTATGGCCCACAACTGGGATTCTGTAAATGAGACAAGAGTGAATGGCAGCAGTGGCCAGCCATGATTGTTTCTACCAGATTTGAAAGCTTAGTGTTCAGAAAGACCCTAAGAGCCTCTGTGCCTTTTACATATCTTGGACATTAAGTTTTTCTGGTATGCTTTAGAGAAAATTTCTTTTGACAATAGTGGTTACTAGGTTACTATAATACTTTTGAGAGGAGCTACTAACAAGTGATGATTGTAATATTCATTTTAATATCCATTAATTTCTGTCTACCACACCGTATTCCAGCATCCTCTTCCATTTCTCCTTCCCACGCCACCTGCAATCCCTGAAAAGGTAATTGAGAGGAAATAAAGGCCTCAGAGCCTTCATTTTCTAGCTAGTTAGCTGCAAAGCTCTGATTTAAGATGTTGTAGAGCCACCTGCTGGTATTCAAGGCTCACTTCAGGCACACATAATATTTTCTTTCCATGTCAATTATCCTAAAAATGTCTGTAGATCACCAGCAACAGGAATAGCTAGGAGTTTATGCAGTATACAGACTTCTGGATCAAATGCCAACCCTACTATATCAGATCCTCTGAGGATGTCACCTTTTATTCCTGTCTTTAAAATAAGTTCTTCAGGGGGTTTTTATGTCTCAAATGTTTGAGATCAAGGCTTTGGAATGTCAACAGATTTCTCTTTTTTAAAAAAGAATAGGTAGAAAGGCAGAGTAAACAATTCTTATCCATGCTGCATATAATTTTATGCAATTCGAGAAGAATATTTTGGCAGAGATAGTTGATCTTAACTAGCAGGAAAACCAATTGATCTGCTACTCTTAGCTTCTATTTTATTTTTTCCCCTCCAGGCTACCCGACCCCAAGGTTCCTAGAATTATAAGAATTATATCAATTGTTAGGAGACATTGTTGCATTAATGTATATATTAGTAATCACTTGAGCTTCAGTCACAACAGAATGACCTCTGTGCATTTGTTATCATTTAACAAATCTAATCTTAAAAAGCAATGCATTCTTTTAACAACATGACTCTGCATTTTGGGTTGCCACCATAAGTTGGAAATGGCATGATGCCACATCATCCATGGAGTAAATATCAGGTGATTGAGAACAGACATTATCATTCTCCTCCAACTTTTTAAATATTAAAATTACCAGTTTATACAAACAACCTTGACCAACAAAACTTCTTTTTTAATAAAGTAAATTTCAATGTAAATAAAAGTGATGAATTTTTAGTGTCAACAACTCTCTCTGATCAACTCTCTCTGAATGTTAGGTTGTAGTCAAAAGCCCTTAGTATGCTTGTTGGCCTTTGGATGATTTTGTTTCAAAGGATTCTGATTTGCTTAAGTGTCTGTGGTTAACTCCCCAACTCAGCCACATGTCCGGCTCTGCCCTTCCTAAACTGTAGCAACTGGTCGTGGAGGAAGTCGTAGTTTATCTCAGCAACATCTGCACCCACAGCTTCCTCTTCCTTTGAGCGGCAGAAGTAAAAGAGAAAGTAATATGCCACACATCTTTCTGTTTCAGCCAAGTATAAAGGAGAATATTCTAGAAGTCAGAGTTAGGCAATATAATGAAGTAGAGGAGGAAATGGGTTCCTATAACTGGAAGCATCCAAGCCAAGCTTGGCACCAATAAGACAGTAACAGGATAGAATTGAAGCACTTGATGCATGATTGAACTACATGAACTTCATGGTCTTTCCAACTATAGTCTGTTTTTTTTCCCTCTGTCAACTGTAGATACCTTTTATCTCTGCACAGTTAAGCCTTTCTTTCTTCTCTTTATTTAATCTTTCCTCACTGGAATCTTTGACTTCATTTGCTGTAGTCAGGACTAACAGAACTTCTTCTGTATAAATATGGACCCGATATTCTAAAATCATGCTGCTACCAGCAAAAGCTTGAGATTGTCGTTTGGGGAGTACCTTTACGTTGGCAACACATTCTAGCTTCTGGGGATACCTCAACATTTCTCTACCCTTTCCCTGCATTCAGCACCCAGGATGAGATGCTCTTACCTCAGGAAGCCAGCCTCAGAAAACACATAGTGAAGCTCTCAGAGTGGGAAGTATGACCTGGATGGAAGTCACCTTTAGTGTTTACATCACGTCCACAGTAGTAGGATTGGTGTGTGTGCGGCTCTAGGGCAAAGCTTCTCAACTCTTGCACCAAAGGTGCCCTAACCATGGAGCTGAGTAAATGCACACTCTGCAGAGTCCTGTGTGGCAAGCATGACAAGCATGGATCCTGGCATTTCTTTCAAGCTGCATAGTTTGTTTTTGTGAATTCATTCATGTTTTGTTACATACACATGCACATGTGCACACACGTGCGCACACACACACAATTGATGTTCTGGATGTGTTACGTTTGCCCAGTGGCTTTGAGTCCCTCCTGGCACACACCTGTATTCTTGGGTACTTCTAACCTCTAATGGGAAAGTCCTAGGACTCGAAGAAAGGCAACAAGAAGTCAATTAGGTACAAGAAAGCTCTGTTCACTCATGGCCCAGCCCAGTTTAGCAAAGTAAAAGACTACAAGTGGATTTGAGACCAAAGCTTGAAATAGTGTCCATATGCCCAAACCTTAGGCAACCTGGGACAAAAGCAGGTGAAGAATCAGGATTATGAGCCATTAGAGACATGACTGCCTCGTTAAAGAAAGTCGAGTACTGAAAGCTTCCCACCTAAGCTTAACTCTCTGCTCTTGAGTTGACCAGGAGAAAGTTTCACCTGTAGGGCTCATCCTGCCCTTCTGTTACTGAATGTACAATATTAAAGCCTGATGAATTTACACAGAAGAAAGAGAAGACAAGAGGCCTCTGACTCAGGTCTCAAACTCAGGCTGCTGAGGTATATTCTTGCCTCAAGAGTTTTAGACCAAGTTTCCTCCCCTGGCTAGACTGGTGTTCTGTGTCTACTTACATAAGTCTTGACTGATTGCTTGGATCTGTTTGTTTGTTTGTTTTTCTCTCTGCACCTATGATGCCTGCCTGATTCTACCAATCTGGGCTAAACTTTGAAACTGACTCAGTGCCCTATCCAGCCTAAGGCATCTGCCAAGCCACCCAGATTTAAGTCCTGAACTCTCCTGGCCTGACTCATGCAGCAATAAAGACCATTAGAAGAGGAGCATTGATTTAAAATGGACATATTAGTCTGATGTGGAGTGAGTCAAAAGAAAAGTTCAACTCACCAGGCTTGAGTGACCATCACCAGTTTTAGCAAATTCTCTATTCCACAAGGCGTTTTTCTTCCCCCTACTCATTCATTTGCCATTTCCTTTCCTTCATTCACACAGTACCGAATTGAATACTCCTTTGTGCCTGGCGGCATCCTCACAGTGGGGGTGTGGAGGAGTGAAGGCAACTTCCCACCTTTGAGGACATTTGGGTCCAACAGAGTTCGCAGCCTGCATTCCCTCATCTTGCAGTAACATTGCACATTTTGACTTAAACATTAAAGCAACAATAGCAAACCGAAAAGTTTCATCTCTGTAGAACAGAGTATCTTCAAGTAGTATTTATTGAACAAATAAATATTGCTGAAGCTGTGTACCCAAAATTTGGGGTGATGGGTAAAAGTTCTGTAGGAGGAAGTTCTGTAGAAGTGATTGCTGAGCCTTCTTCCCGCCCCAGCTCCTGTGCGGGGAGGCCCCAGTAGGCATGTTGAGTGGGAGCCTGCCCAGTTCTGCCACATATGTGGGATCTTGCTGCAGGGACTGCTGTAAACTGTGAACCTGTGAACTGTTTCCGTAGTTTCTGCTAAAGTGGCAACAAAAAACACTGCCCAAGGGTTTTAGGGAGGAATGAAAGTCTCTCTCGGGTGAGGTCTGGAGAAACACAGCTTAGTCTCCTTTGATATGAAATGGTTTAATGGTGAGAGGCTAAGTTTGCCCTGGAGTTTTGTGAAAATCAAAGGGCTCCATTTATCTCCTTAAGAAAGAAAAATTGATTGAAGTTTTGGTGGATCCCAGCCAATACCTAGGGCGGAATAAGACCCAGAAATGAAATAAAAACAGTGAACTTGTGAGATGAATCCTTGCTTAATTTTTTTCCTGAACTTTCAGATTAAACAATTCTCAGAGAAAAGAGAAAGAATCCCGCCCCCCGCAATGAAACAGCATTTTGAATTTTGTCATACTGTATAAAGGCTGCAGTCTTGGAAAAATAGGCTGGTTTTGGGGCGAATTAAGCATCTTTTATTAGGATCTTGCTCAAGTATTTTTTATTTAAACTTTCTACTTGGAAATAATTTCAAACTTCAAAAAAGTTGCAAAAGTAAAAATATTAAAAGATGTGTAAAAATATTAAAAGACATCACACACACACACACACACTTATTCCATCTACCTAGATTCATCTATCTTTAACAATTTACCCCCTTTAGTTTGTCATTTGCTTCCATCTCTCTCCGTACACATATACATGTACATATGTACATGTGTATGTATATACATATACATAGACGCATGAACACACATCCTTCAAGGCTAAGTTATTTATATCATGGCCCTTTGACTGCTAAATAATAACTGTGTATTTCCTAAGAACAAAAATCTCTCTTACATAGCAACATTGGAATTATAAATACTTTTATCTAATCATCTGTCCATATTCTAATTTTGTCAGCTGATCTAATAAATGTCTTTTATAGCAATTCCCCCATCTAGTACAGGATTCAATCTAGAGTTAGATATTGCAATCAGTTGTTATGTCTCTTTAGCCTCCTTTAATCTAGAATATTTTTAAAGCCTGTCTTTATATTGACATTTTTGAAAAATACAATCTCTTCTCCCTTTTTAGTGAAACATTTCTTTTTGTTTAAAATTTCAACTTTTATTTTAGATACAGGGGGCACATGTACAAGTTGGTTGCATGAGGATATTGTGTGATGCTGAGGTTTGGGACACAGATCTTTTCACCCAGGTAGTGAGCATAGTACTTGATAGGTAATTTTTCAACCCATGCCTTCCTCCTTCCCTTTATTCCCTGGTAGTCCACATTGTCTTTTGTTCCCATATTTATGTCCAGATGTACTGAATGTTTAGCTCCCACTTATAAGTGAAAACATGTATTTTGTTTTCTGTTCCTGCATTACTTCACTTCGGATTGTGGCCTCCAACTCCATCCACTTTGCTGCAAAGGACATGCTTTCATTCTTTTTAATGGCTGCATAGTATTCCACATTGTATATGTACAACATTTTCTTTATCCAATCCACCAGTGATGGGCAACTGGGTTGATTCTATGTTTTTGATACTGTGAAGGGCATGGTGATGAACATACATGTACACAGGTCTTTTTGGTAGTATAATTTATTTTCCTTTGGGTATACACTCAGTAATGTGATTGCTAGGTCAAATGGTAACACTATTTTAAGTTCTTTGAGAAATCTACAGACTGCTTTCCACAGTGGCTGGACTAACTTATATTCCTGCCAACAGCGTATAAGCCTTTCTTTTCTTTGCAACCTTGCCAGCATCTGTTTTTTTGACTTTTTAATAATGGTCATTCTGGCTGGTAGGAGATGGCATCTCATTGTGATTTTGATTTGTGTTTCTCTGATGATTAGTGGTGTTGAGCACTTTTTCACATGTTTGTTGGCCACTTGTATCTCTTCTTTTGAAAAGTATCTGTTCATGTCCTTTGCCCATTTATTTTGATGCAGTTTTTTTTTTTTTTTTTTTGCTTATTCGTTTAAGTTCCCTATAAATTCTTGATATTAGGCCTTTGTTGGTTGCATTGTTTGCAAACAGCTTCTCCTATTCTGTAGGTTGTCTATTTACTCTGTTGATTGTTTCTTCTGCTGTGCAGAAACTTTTTAGTTTAATTAAGTCCCACTTGTCTACTTTTGTTTTTGTTACAATCGCTTTTGGGAACTTAACCAAAAATTATTTGCCAAGGCTGTTATAGTTTGGCTTTGTGTCCTCACCCCAATCTCATGTTGAATTGTAATTTCCAGTGTTGGGAGAGAGATCTGGTGGGAGGTGATTGAATCACGGGGGCAGATTTCCCCCTTGCTGCTCTTGTGAAAGTGAGTTCTCATGAGATCTCATGGATTTGTTTAAATGTTTGTAGCAAAAAAGTGGTACTTACTTTTTTATTTAAAAGTGTATAGCACTTCCCCCTTTGCTCTGTCTCTCTCCTGCTGCCATGTGAAGACATGCTTACTTCCCCTTTGCCCTTCCACCATGCTTGTAAGTTTTCTGAGGTCTCTCAAGCCAGGCCTCTTGTCTAGCCTGTGGAACTGTGAGTCAGTTAAACCTCTTTTCTCCATGAATTACCCAGTCTCAGGTATGTCTCTATAGTAGTGAAAGAATGGACTCATAAAGAAAATTGGTACCAGAGAAGTGGGGCATTGCTTTAAAGATACCTGAAAATGTGGAAGCAACATTGAAACTGGGTAATGTGCAGAAGTTGGAACAGTTTGGAGGAATCAGAAGAAGGCAGGAAGATGAGAGAAAGTTTGGAACTTCCTAGAGACTTGTTGAATGGTTGTGATCAAAATGTGGATAGTAATAGGGACAGTGGAGCCCAGGCTGTGGTGGTTTCAGATGGAGATGTGGAACTTATTGGGAATTAGAGTGAAGGTAACTTTTGCTATGCTTTAGCAAAGATACAGGTGGCATTTTGCTCCTGCTGTAGAAAACGATGGAACTTTGAACTTAAGAGAGATGATTTAGAATATCTGGCCGAAGAAATTTCTAAATGCAAAGCAGGCAACTTGGCTGCTTTAAAAAGCCTATGCTTATTTGTATAAACAAAGAAATAACCTGAAACTAGAACTTATATTTAAAAGGGAAGCAGAGAATAAAAGGTTGGAAAATTTGTAGCCCAACCATGTGGTAGAAAAGAAAAATCCATTTTCTAGGGTTGGGGGGACGTTCAAGCCTGCTGCATAAGTTTGCATAAGTAAGGAAGAGCTGAATTTTTAATAGCCAAGACAACGGGGATAATGCCTCCAAGGTATTTCAGAGACCTTCAGGGCAGCCCCTCCCATCACAGGTCTGGAAGAATAGGAGGGAAAAATTGTTTCCTGTGCCAGGCCCAGGGCTCCACTGCTTTGTGCAGTCATGGGACATGGTGCCCTGCATCCCAGCCACTCTAGCTTCCAGCTGTGTCTAAAAGGGGCTAAGGTACAGCTCAGGCTGTTGCTTCAGAGGGTGCAAGCCTCAAGCCTTGGAAGCTTCCATGTGGTGTTGGACCTGTGGGTGCATAGAAGGCAAGAGTTAAGGTTTGAGAACCTTTGCCTAGATTTCAAAAGATGTATGAAAATGTCTGGATATCCAGGTAGAAGTCTGCTGCAGGGGCAGAGCCCTCATGGAGAATCTCTACTAAGGTAAGGCAAAGGTGAAATGTGAGCTCGGAGCCCCTACACAGAGTCTCCACTGGGGCATTGCCTAGTGGGGCTATGAGAAGAGGGCTACTGTCCTCCAGACCCCAGAATGGTAGATCCACCCAGAATGGTAGATCCACTGACAGACTGCACCATGCACCTAGAAAAACTGCAGGCACTCAATGACAGCTTGTGATAGCAGTCAAAAGAACTGTACCCTGCAGAACCACAGAGGTGGAGCTTTCCAAAGTTTGGGAGCCCACCCTTTGCATCAGTGTGTCCTGGATGTGAGACATAAAGTTAAAGGAGATTATTTTGGAGCTTTAAGATTTAATGATGGCCCTGCTGAGTTTCAGACTTGCATGGGGCCTGTAGCCCCTTTGTTTTGGCCAACTTCTCCCTTTTGGAATGGGGGCATTTACCCAATATCTGTACCCTCATTGTATGTTGAAAATAACTAATCTGTTTTTTATTTTACAGGCTCATAGGCAGAAGGGACATGCCTTGTCTCGGATGAGACTTTGGACTTGGACTTTGAGTTAATGTTGGAATGAGTTAAAACTTTTGGGGACTATTGGGAAGGCATGATTGTATTTGGAAATGTGAGAAGGATATGATATTTGGCAAGGGCCAGGGTGGAATGATATGGTTTGGCTCTGTGTCCCCATATAAATCGCATGTGGAATTGTAATTCCCAATGTTGGGGGAGGGGCTTGGTGGGAGGTGACTGGCTCATGGAAGTGGATGTCCCTCATGCTGTTCCCAGGACAGTGATTGAGTTCTCACGAGATCTTGTTTAAAAATGTGTAGAACTTTCCCTTTACTGTCTCTCTCCTGCTGCCATGTGAAGACATGCTTGCTTCCCCTTCACCCTTCTGCCATGATTGTTAAGTTTCCTGAGGTTTCCCCAACCATTCCTCCATAAAGCCTTTGGAAATCTAAGTTGATTAAACCTCTTTTCTCCATAAATTACCCAGTCTCAGGTATGTCTCTACAGCAGTGTGAGAATGGACTGGTAGAAAGGCCAGTGTTGTCAATAGTATTTCCTGGATTTTCTTCTAGGATTTTTATAGTTTAAAGTACATTTAAATCTTTGATCTATTTTGAGTTAATTTTTCTATATGGTGAAAAATAGGGATCCATCTTCAATCTTGTACATATAGCTAGCCAGTTATCCCAGCACAATTTATTGATGTAGGAGTTCTTTCCCATGCTTGTTTGTATCAGCCTTGTTGAAGATCAGATAGTTGTACATTTTTGGGTTTATTTCTGAGTTTTCTATTCTGTTTCATTGGTCTATATGTCTGTTTTTATACCAGAATGAAGTTGCTTTGCTTTATAGTATAGTTTGAAGTTGGGTAGTGTGATGCCTCCAGCTTTTTGATGCCTCCAGTTCTTTTTGTTTAGGATTGCTTTGGATATTCAGGCTTGTTTTTGCTTCCATATAAATGTTAGAATAGCTTTTTTCTAATTCTGTGAATAACTTTGGTAGTTTGATAGAAATAGCATTGAATATGCGAATTTCTCTGACCAGTATGGCCATTTTTATAGTATTGATTTTTCCAATCTGTGAGCATGGTGTGTTTTTCCATTTATTTGTGTCATCTCTGATTTTTTTCCAGCAGTTTTGTAGTTTTCCTTGTAGAGACTGTTTACTTCTTCGGTTAGCAGTATTCCTAGGTAGTTCCTTTTCTTCTATTGTAAGTGGGATTGTGTTGTTAATTTCACTCTCAGCTTGGATGTTGTTGGTGCATAGAAATGCTGCTGATTTGTTCATTGATTTTGTATTCTGAAATTATACTAAAGTTGTTTATGATTTGTAAGAGCCTTCTCGCAGTCTTTAGTATCTTCTAGATACAGAATTGCACCATAAGTGAAGAGAGATAGTTAGATTTCTTCTTTTCCTATTGAGATGCCTTTTGTTTCTTTCTCTTGCCTGATTACTCTGGCTAGGACTTCCAGCACTATGTTGAACCTATGAACTATACGAACATACGACTATGTTCTTATTTTCTGACATGCAAAGTATTCCAAGTTCACTTACGTCTGCTTTGTCCTTAGACATTTTTCTGAGTTCAGTTCCTTTCAGCAGGAAATGATATTGAAAACCAAGATGTGGATGCTAGGTATGCTCATTGCTATTGGGATATCTTTACTTCTTAGTTCTTTCAAAAGACACAGCTAGGAAATATAGGCACATAATACATATTTGCAATGCAACACACACACATGCATGCTCAAGCATATTTACACACAGATGTGATTAAGATTACCAGTGAAAGACAGGTGGACATCATGGTCTCCAGATGTGATCCTTGGGAAGGACACTATCCTTCTTGTGCATACATGTGCATACACACACACATACACACAAAATATTGTGGAAATCACAAGTTTGCATTGATACTGCCAATTTGAATCCATCCCTGCATATACACAAGGTTCTTTCCAGTCTTTCCTTATTCCATATTTATATGTTCCTTTTCCCTCAATGAGAACCTGGGGGTACCCAATAACATTTTTTTAATGTATTGTAAGATTACATAAATGTATCAAATATGTAATCTTTATAATACATAAAAAAAGTTTCAAAATTGCTTTGCTCATATCATTACTTTAAAAAATAAACCAATCTTACTACAAAGCCTTCCAGATTTGCTTACAATTCTTACCCTCTGCCACCACCCCCACCCTACCCTACACAAGACTGGGGTATACAGTCAAATTTTGTGTTTCTAGCTACTTGGATTAGTTTTTTTTTTCTTTTTTCTCTTTCAGTGTGCTTATAATATTTATTTAAAGTACAAATAGTTTGCTTTCAGTTTATTTTTTCCTGTTCTTATTTAATTTTATTATTTTAATATGTAGAATACTAATATTCTTTTTTTCAGACAAAATTATACAGAAAGGTATGTACAGGAAATGTTACTTCTCCCTATATCCCTCCCACTCTGTTCCTTCTTTACCCCTCAACTCCACCATTTCTTGATTTATCTCTCCTGTTTCTTTTTGTAAAAATAGGCATATAAATACGTCAAAAAAAGTTTTTCCTTCTTTCTGACACAAAGGTAGCATATTACATGCTGTTTGTACTTCACCTTTTTCACTTAATAATATACCTAGAAATCACTCCATATCAGTTGATAGAAATTTTCTTTTTTCTTGTTTTTACAACTACACATTAACTCTATTTTGTGTATTTACCACAGTTTACTCAACCAATCTCCTATATTTGGACTTTTAGATAATTTCTGATACTTGCAAATACAAATAATGATGCCAAAATAACCTTGTGCATATATATTTAATATTGTTGGAGGCTGAGCTTCCGGGTGAATTCCTGAGGAGGAATTATAATGTCAAGGTATAAATTAATACGTAGTTTTGTTAGATATCATCGTATTATTGTCAATAGTGGTGGCACTATTTTGCACTCCCTTCAGCACTATATGAGTGTGCATGTTTTCCCAAAGCCTTGATAACAGAGAGTATTATCAAACTTGAAATTCGTGACAATTAAATGGAGAAGAACTGATATCTGATTATATTGTTAAATTTGCATTTATTGTGTATAAATTTCATGTTTTTCAAGAGATTAAGAGTCATTTTAATTATTTTGTGTGAATTATTTGTTCATGGCTTCAGCCCATTTTTCCATAGGATTTTTCAGTTTTTCATTCTCAATATTTGTAAGTTCTTTATCAATTAGGTATATTGATAAAGGTATATATATTGATATATCATCTGTGATATATGTTGTAAATATTTCCACTTACTTTATTATTTGCCTTTTGACTTTGCTTTCTTTTTCATGCATATTGTTTTTATTTTTAAGTAGCTAAATTTATTCATCTTTTCTTTCATTACGTATATATTTATACAATTGTAGTTACATATATGTGACCATATAGTATAGTATATGTATATATGCATACACATGTGTAAGTATATATAGTATTTATAGACTATAACTGTATATATGTGTATCTACAAATATAGCTATAGATAGATATGCACGCACATGTTATGTATACATTTAGTTAAGAAAATATCCCTTTTTCTCAAGAGTTTTTAGTAGGAATGGGTGTTGAATTTTGCCAAAGATTTTTTTTCAACAGCTACGGAGATTATTCTTATCCTTTTTCTTCTTAGTTCTCTTTATATGGTAAATTATATTAAGCAATTTTCTATCAAATGCTTCTTGCATTCTTGGTATAACCCTTAGGTAATGTTTTCGATTCCCATCACTATGTCTCAGATATCAGGGTCTCTACTGCAGCAGCCTTGACTCTATTGACAGCCTCCTTTCTGAAGCCTTTAAAAATATTTCTCACATGTTTTCCCTGAAATTGTACTTTCTTCTTTATTATTTTCTCTTCTTTGTGCATAATTTAATTTTTATATGTATCACACTGTACTGTATTTATTTGTTCAAATATCTGACTCTTAAATTTTACATTCACTGAAGGCAAAAAGTAGTTCTTATTTTTTTTAACATTAATTTCATGAGTGTGGAATCTACAAACCCTAAACTGGCCATCCAAAAGAGGTATTCAGGAACAGTGCTTGTCATACTTTTCTAGTAACTAGCCACAAAATTAAAATCAATTCTTATTTATAGTTGTGTTAGATTTCAGATCTATTAGTCATCAAAGCATGTCCCTTTGAATCAGTGCAATGGCTTTATGTATAAGAAAAATCCAATGCAACCCAATTATCTGTAAGAGTGGAATTAGGCTTATCTCAAACCAGTGATGCAAAAATGATTCTACCATAGATGGAATTCTCAGATCCCTGTTCACCTTCCCATTCAGCATTAACAGATATTTATGTTTTGAAGAGAAAAAATGCAGAATAGAGAGGTTAACTCTTATACATGGCTCTCAGGGTATCAGGACCACTATCAAACTTCTCTGAAGGATTCATGTAACTGTTGTTCTGTACCCTCCAGCATACCTTCTTGGCACTTTTAAGTATTTTCTGGTGACAGTTGAATAGCATAATGCTGTAGTCAATTTTATTTGGTGATAGGTCTTCTTTGGGCAGTAAATGGGAACTAGTCTGACAAAACTCAGGGCAAATGTGCCTATGTTTCTGGCACTTACCGAGGGTAGCTGGAAGTGGCCCCCTGCTGTCTTTATGTTGTGATACTGGGTTTGTTGCTTTTCCCCATTATTCTACCCAGTGTTCCTCCCCAGAATCACAATGCCACAGAGCCTTTCAACAAATATGAGGAATCTGAGTGAGCAGAACAGGAAAGACTGTAACAGAGATTGGAGGCTACAAAGATGCTGTCTGAGGAGAAAAATTTAGATTCTACTGTTCCCATTTCTGTTATTTGACTCACATTACATCAAGACCCATCACAGATACCCTATTTCAGCTTTGAGAATAATTCCAGGCTGGTCTGATGGTAGTGGGTTATCAGAACTTATTAACATTAGTGTCACTAACGTTGGTATACAACCCCTGACTGCTAAATTAGACTGGCTTAAAAAAAAAAGAATAATTCCAAAAGTACTCCCTGGCCCTGACCTAGCTTAAGGTCATAATGTCCTGCTTTCTGGTCATGCCTTCCTGGCTGCAGCATGATGCCTTTGATAGTAATCTAGGAAATCTGGGAAGAAGGCATCTTTGCAGGAACTGGGAAATAAACTGCTTTGAGTCCATGATTCTCACCGTATATTTCTGCCATTAATGTGGACACCATCCTTTAGCTGGTTGACACAGCCATGATTGCTGTTGTCAAAAAGTCAGTTAGGCTATGCATTGCAGCCCCCGTCTCAGAGAGAACAAACTTTTTGTATTTCTGAAGATTCAACCTTCAGGTTCAAAGCCAGCCTCCTAAGTCCGGATGCCAAGAGGGCTGTCTTCAAGAACCTCTTCCCCTGTTCAGAGCTTCTAAGACATTTTTCATTATCTCTGGCCTTAGTTTCTCTAAACTTTCTTTTCAATTTCTGATCTTGATTACTCTCTTTTCTCTTTTCATTTCCTCATTTTTTTTGACACTTTCTAGAGCATCTCACCTCCTAGGGTCAACTATTTCTACTTTTCTTTGTTTTCTGTTACAATTTTTAGCATATACTACCAAGGCATAAAAAAACAATATTTATGACCAAGCATGTGGCTCACGCCTGTAATCTCAGCACTTTGGGAGGCTGAAATGAGTGGATGATGAGGCCAGGAGATCAAGACCGTCCTGGCCAACATGGTGAAACCCCATCTCTACTAAAAATACAAAAATAAGCTGGGCATGGTGGCGTGTGCCTGTAATCCCAGCTACTTGGGAGGCTGAGGTAGAAGAATCGCTTGAACACAGGAGGCAGAGGTTGCAGTGAGTCGAGATTGCGCCACTGCACTCCAGCCTGGGGACAGAGAGAGACTCTGTCTCAGACAAACAAACAAAAAACCCACTAACATTTACTTAAAAGCACACAGAGCAGCTCTTGTCTATAGTAAAGGAAGATACCAAAGAAATTAAAGATTGATTATACTCTAGGCCAGAAATCAGAGAACTGGGTCATCATTTTGGCTTTATCATTTCCAGTTGTGTGACCTTGGGCAAGTCAATTTCATAGAACCCTTAACTCATTATTTGTAAAATAACCTCTAATACCCATCCTGGTCAAATGTTCTGTGATTTTAAAGACCTATAAATGCAAAGTGAATTTGGTGAAATCAACCATATCTTCTTTAGTTAAAACAAAACTCATGCTGAACCAAAGAAAATTGAAAATACTCTTTTTTTAAACTAAAGCATACATTAGGCACTTACATATGAGCTAAAACATGCCTGCCTCTGGATCTATATGTGTAGGTTAACTATTGCTACAATATTGTATAATAATCACACAATTTCAGTGGCATGAAATAATATTTAATTTATGTGCCTGTTGAGGTAGGCTGTGGGTTTTGCTGATCTAGACTGGGCCAGCCTTGAGGGGTTCCGCTCCATCAGCCTTTCTTCTTCTTCTTGGCACTAGTAGGCTGGTTTGAAAATGATCTTCTCATGGTGATGGTAGAAAAGAAGAGAGTGAATCCAATCATAGAAGTACTTTTCAAACCTTGGGTTAGTCATGCCCATGATACTCCATTGCAAAACAAATCATGTAGTCAATTTGAGGTGTGCTCCCGGTGCAGGTAGGTAAGGAAATGAATATCTAAATAACAACATTAATTAACACACAGTGTTTTGGAAATAAGCAGCAAACATACATGTGGCTTTTTTCTCAGTGAAAATTAAACCTTAGGGATTAGAGTTTAGCATTGCTATTTCTCCTATGAGACAGAGCTAAATTCACTTCTAGAGACAGGAGTTGCTGGTTGAGACAGACTCTATGAATTTACTTTCACACAATTTAAGGCTCAAATGAAACTGTCATGTGAGTCAAATAAGGGATGTCAAGCTCACAGTACTACCTAAAAGGCATCTGGGGCCCCTCTAATTTACAGGTTTGTGAAAAGTTCCTCTGAACTACTCACTGAGAATCCCTCCATGGATAAGGAACTGCTCACTCCATTTAAGTTGTAATGTATATGCAAATGCTGACCAGAACTTAATTATGAGACTAAAAGAGTGTACTTCAAAGAAGAGCTAATATAAAAACACAGAGAGACACCTGTCATGTGATAGATTGATAAATTATATGGATTTATGTTTTACTGTAAAACTGTCTCTCCCTTTACTGAAACGATCTAAATACCTCCAGGCCTGCCACTTTCTACCCCCACTTTCTACCCCTACTTTCTACTTATATTCATATATCCTAATAAAACAGCAAAATAAAGCCACAATGCTTTGTACACAACTTACTGATGATTAAGTCATTCTAAATACAAATAACTATACACATGAAGCGACAGCCATACATATAAAGTTAGTATTTGTTTCTTGAGAACTAATAAGGAATTAAAGATAATTAAGGCAGGTAGCAGTTTATTTTTCTAGTTATTGAGCTGTATAGTTATCTATTGCTATGTAACAAATTATACTCAAACTTAATGGTGTTAAAAGATAAACACTTATTATCTCATATGTTAGAGGTTCAGAAATTTAGAAAAGGCTTAGCTGGGTAGTTTTGGCTCTCTTGGGGACTTGGTCAAAAGATCAACTGAAGTTGCAATTATCTGAAGACTTGACTAGTGGCTGGAGGATCTGCTTCCAAAATGGCTCCCTTACATGGCTGGCAAGTTGATGCTTGTTGGCAAAATACCTCAGTTCCTTGACAGGTGGATTTCTCAATAGGGCTGCCTACGTATCTTCATGGCATGGAATAGGCTTTTCCCAGTGTCAGTGACCAAAGAGAGATCAAAGTGTAAGTCACAGTATATTTTATGACCTAGCCTTCGTTATTTCTAAGCTTTTTTGGCTATACCAAGGATGAGACTGGTACTCACTCTCAATATTGTGCAAGCGTGTGACCCTGAGTGTGAATACCTCCTTACATTTTTTTCCCCAGGTACATTGATTGCCTCACCTTAATCCTGGCCCCAGGTTACACAAATCATCTGTATTCAGTGTTGGAGGGGACTGTTTAAGGATGTGAATACTAGGGGGCAAGAACACTGGGGCTTATATTAGAGGCTGGCCACCACAAGTTAAGCACCTACCTCAGATTCTTATGAATGAGAAAGAACTTCCACTGGCTCGGCGGTTCATAACTTTGGCTGAACATGTGAATCATCTGAGAGTGCTGATGCCTGTGCCTCACTCCTCAGACGTTCTTGATTTGATTGAACTGGAGTGTGACAGCCATGGTATTTAAGAAAAAGACATACTCTCCAAATAACTCTGCACAAGATAGTCTCATCTGCAGTCAGGGATAAGTATACTGCGAATGAACTAAAGTTTCCTTTTGGGATTAAAGTCCACACAGAATTTGCCTATCACTGTATCTGTCAACAACATCTGTTTTTCCCTCCTGGAGCAGAGAGTGTGGGAAGGTTTCAAGAGACAAGGAGGATTGGTAATTTATTCACTCACAAACTGTTGCCAAATACAGAGCATGTCTGGCTGACTAGCTTTCTTCTCTGACACCTATATATTCTGCTTCAACTGTTTTGTAAAAGATTGGTAGGAGCAAGGTTAATTAATCAGTGCTGGTCTGATTTGAGGCTCTTTATCTTTTTCAAAACAGATCAAAACAGGCAGCTTAGATGAACAGGAAAGTCCCCAGATGAAAAAGGGAATAACAGGAATTAGATGAGTAGGGTTGGGCTTAGGCTGCCTGTTTACTTACAAAACAGTTTGGTGCCAGTTTGATGGACATGCACACGAAGGCACTCAAATGAAACCACTCTTGGCTCATATAATTTTAGAGGCCAGTGAATTCCAGCCTACTTGGTTGTTGGCTAGTTATCTCTTTGATCCTTCTTCATCCTGGTCCATGTGGCAGGAGTCTGGGCTGGACATGGTAGGAAGACAGTGAAGGAAGACTGAAAATGTGGTTCTTGTAGTTCTTTTCCTGGTTTTCCTTCCAGGAAAATAAACAACAGAATTTCAATATGAAGACTAACCATACTTCTCCATTACTTGGCAGTCTTGTAGAACTTTTACATTGACTTTTTCTTACAATTATCTTAGGGAATGCAACAAAGCCCCAGGATTTTGGCAAATAGCTTACAATGTTAATAGATATTCAAATAAGAGGATCAGGCATGGGCATACACTTGAAACCATTGTTGTCCCTCCATCAGAGACTTTAAATGAAAATACTGTATTTTTTTAAATGATGGCAGACTATGGTATACTTCTTACATAAGCAAGAAAACCTCTACAAATTGCACTGAGTGTGAGCATAGCATATCCTTTCACTCTTAGTTAAGTTTCAGGCATTTGGAGATGAAAGAGGGTGAGTTGCTGGGAAAACAGATCACTCACTTCTGACTTCCATTTCAGTTGCAGCAGAGGGGTGGCTGAAGAGTGACTATATTAATAAAGCACAATGTCTACCTTTGCAATAGGATTCCAGCAGAGTTCTGCTGTGGGGCAAAGTCTCACGAGACTAGAGGGTCTCCATCTCATAACAAGGCAGATCACTTTCGTTGGGCTCTTGAATGGAAGTGTACTTGATGGGAGGTGGCGGTGGCTTGAAAGGGGGAGGTCTTTCCATGCTAGGAACAAAACATTGGTCTTTCAATGCTAAGAATGTGAGGGAGTCTTATGCACAGACACAGAGACATGCATTGTTTTTTTTAAAGGAGAACACAGATTGATGAGAAAGAGATATACACTCCCAGTTCTTTCAGCATTTTTGTTGGCCCAGCCCTGTGCTTGTTAGGCCTATTAGCCATTTGAATGTCATGATCATACCATTAATATTTATAATTTTGTAGTCTGCAAAGCATTTTTATCATAACATACTTTGTATGCAGAAATTGAGTGTTATTGTCACCATTCTACAGACAAAACTGAGGCTCAGAGGTTTTAAACAACTTGCTCAAGAGAACCAGACCAACAATTCAAGTCTTTTCACAAGAACTGATACTCTCCATGACAACTGTCTCCTAATAGAAAAAATGTTTCTCTTATGTGGATTAAAATATTCATTCAGAGACTAAATCTTAAAATTCTAGGACTTAACAATGAAGCTTTTCAAATAGCTTCTTTGCTAACCCTAGGCCCATCCTTCACCCAGACATTCACTGTGTACTATGGGGATATGATAGAGATGGGAAGTAAAGCTCTCCTCAATCCCTGAGTACTGGGTAGATAATGCCTAAATCCCTTTTGTTTGAATCAGTGAACATTCTTAAAGTCATCTTTGTACAAAGCACTATTTTATGTTAGTACAAGTCAACTTTTTTTCTGAAATGCATTAAAGAACTAGGTTAGTGTGGAATTTAGCTATATAAATGCTCTAGCTATCTTGATATCAGGAAACAGAAATATATCCCTGACCATCTTTATGTCCATCACTCAAACACCTCTATGCCTTGGCAATCCATAGTATCTTAAGAGAGAGAAAGAGTGGGCAGTGTGTGTGGGGGGCGGTGAGGAGGAGGGAGAGATTGATTCTCATCTCTATATAACAAACATTTGAATACAGAACAATTTAGAAAATCAATTCAAATTTTCAGATTTCATTTGTTTGTTTAATATAAAGCTCTCTCATCCCTATTACCCAATTTTCAGATACTTTAATGGAGACTTCGTATATATTATTAAGTGGATATAATTCTATGAAAATTGCCCTTTTGTTTTTTGCAGGAATTATGAGTTTCTCAAGGTCATGTGGTGGCCAAATTGTAGTCCTTGGAAAAGAATTCAGAATTTCTAACGACTGATTTAGTGTTTTATTCACCACTCCCTGTATGTGGTTATAGAGTGCAAGGTTATTCTGGAAAAGGTAGAAGAGCATATGGCACGATGGTTAATGTTATTTAAGAGCAGTAGTAAGACAAGTGGAAGATCAGCTCTGGGTACTAAGGTCTCTTCCAATTATGGCCCAATTCAGACTGACTGAAAATAGCAAGTCAGAAAAATGACACTTAACCTTATGTACCATTTCAGGCTTTTTGTTTTGGAAAATAGTAAGACAAAAAAGGGGTAACTCAGTGCTTACTTTCTTTTCTTCTTGGGAAAAAAGGAAAAGGGCAGTAGAAGCCCATTCTAGTTAAAAAAACAAAAACAAAAACAAAAAACAGCTGGAAACCTCTTAAAATTATCTTTCTCACTCAATTTCACACTTGAGCATCTAGGGCCAGCTGAGCCCAGGCAGTTCAAAGATGCATGAAAAGAAAAAAATAATGAAGATTAAAAGAAAAATCAGTTTCAGTTTTGAGGGGAGGTGAGGCTCAGTTCTCATTTCATGCCCATGGACTTGCTCTATCTGTTGAGTGTTACCGTCTGACTAGGCCAATGCAGAGAGGAATACTGTGTCAGGAGCTGGGTATTTAATCCCAACTGTACGGATGCTGGGAAAACTATATAATCTCTCTGAGCTTCTGTGAACCTTATTTACTCATTAAAATATGAGAGGACCGTCATAGAGTAATGATATATTGTACTGATGAATATTTTATAATGAAGTATTATCAGTTCCTACATATCTTAGTATTATACTCACATTTCTTTTTGATATTGACACCATTTTCTCACTCCAAGGCCAAATAATACCATGCAGCAAAAGAGTAAAGCTGCTATAATCACTGGCCAGGACATTCCATCTTTGGGCTTATTGACCACAATACCTGAAAATGGTATAAAGAAAAATAAACTTTAATCCCAAAGTTTGGCATTTGGAAAACAGGATTAGTTAAACTATTTCTCCTATGTGAAACATAATTTATTCAAGAGCCATGGGGATGCTCACTGGCCATGATCATACTCTAGGGGTGGGCATGTCTATCCCTTGTTACTTAAACAAGGTGATAACTCTTAAAAGTTAATTATATATCATATCAGAAATTTTCTGTGGATATATATATATATATATATATATAAGCATACATATGTACCATGAATATATACCCCCCCCCTTTTTTTTAACAATTGGGGCCATATTATACACACTATACTGTCCGTGGCTTCTTTTTCTTTTTTCTTGTTTTTCACTATCTAAGGTTCAGAGGTACATGTGCAAGTTTGTTATATAGTTAAATTGTGTGTTGTAGGGATTTGGTGTGCAGATTGTTTTGTCACCCAGGTAATTGACATAGTACCCGACAGGTAGTTTTTTAAATCCTTACCTTCCTCTCAACTTTCACCCTCAAGTAGGCCTCAGTGTTTGTTGTTCTCGTCTTTGTATCCATATGTACTCAATGTTTAGCTCTCGCGTGTAAGTGAGAACATGCAGTAGTTGGTTTTCTATTCCTGTGTTAGTTTGCTTAGAATAATAGTCTTCAGTTCCATCCATATTGCTGCAAAGAATATGATCTCATTCTTCCTTATGGCTTCATAGTATTTCATGCTATATGTACCACGTTTTCTTTAGCCAGTGACGGTGGATGGGCATTCATGTTAGTTCCACGTCTCTGCTATTGTGGATAGTGCTGTGATGAACATACATGTCCATGTGTCTTTATGGTAGAACAATTTATATTCCTTTGGGTATATATCCAATATAATGAGATTGCCAGTTCAAATAGTAATTTTGCTTTAAGTTCTTTGAGAAATAGCCAAACTGCTTTCCACAATGGCTGAACTAACTTACATTCCCACCGGCAATGTGTAAGCATTCCCTTTTCTCCACAACCTCACCTGCATCAGTTTTTGTTTTTGTTTTTGTTTTTGTTTTTTTACTTTTTATTAATAGGCATTCTGACTGGTATGAGATGGTATCTCATTGTGGTTTTAACTTGCATTTCTCTAGTGATTAGTGATTTTGAGCATTTATTCTAAGAATATAAAAACCATTTTACCTTTTTTTGACATTTGAAATTTTAAACATTTTACATTTTACATGTTTTTAAGAAAAAGAGGCCAAAAGACATACACCTGGCCTCTTTTTCTTAAAAAACATTCTTGGAATACTTTCCATAGCAGTGCATATTTACGTCATTCTATTAAATGACTGGATAGTTCGATGGATATACCAGTTTATTTAATTTATCTCATGATGTTAGATGGCTAAATTGTTTCCAGACTTCGTTATTGCTAATGATACCCCAGTGGAATTCCTTATACATGATAGATAGATCTTTAGGTATTTCGATTACGTAGATCATTTGGACAAAAAGCTATCTGGATTGGGTTTCTTTCCTAGGTAGTAAACTGCTTGTAAGTGAAGGCAAGGATTTAAATTTCTTTCATTGTCTAGTTTTTATTAGCTTTTCATACATCAAAATCTCAAAAAAATGCAGGTCAAATACCTATATTTAATATTAGTTATCACATCTTTTCTGTGTTTTATGTAGCATGGACTGCAACCACGTGTTATTATCATGTTAGCATTGGTTAGAAATGTTGAAGATTTTTCCCTTTCATACAACATACATCCAGGGATTCAAGGCCTTCCTAATTCTCACCCCTGTCAAAGTAGAAACTGTGGGTTCCCTGGAGACCCATGTAGTCCTATAATACATAATCATGTGATACATTGTATATACAGATGACTAGAAAGTTTACATAGTTCAAACCACTAGAGTAGCATGATCGTGAAAGAGACAATTGGTCAACTCAGGACTAGACTAAGTTCCGTTTCGCACAAGTCAAAATTTACTCCATTGTTAAGCACAATTATTGGCATAATAGAGGTTTTTAATACCCATTTTTAGACTGCATTCTAGCCTGAGCAATAGAACAAGAATCCCGTTGTCTCTCCCTCTTTCTCTTCCTCTTTCTCTCTCTCGTACATTCTTTTTTTTCTTTCTTTCACTCTCACTTTCTTTCCTCTCTTTTTCTTTCTTTCAAAAAAAAAATTTACTAAGCTCTACCCTGGTAATATGGTGGGATATAATATTTTATCTCCAAAGTTTTAGGTAAAGGAAAGAACAAAAGGTTTTATTTTATTTTATTTTTTCCATATGTTATTGGGGTACAGGTAGTATTTGGTTAAATGAGTAAGTTCTTTAGTGGCGATTTGTAAGATATGGTGCACCCATTACCCAAGCAGTATACACTGCACCATATTTGTAGTCTTTCATCCCTTGACCCCCTCCCACTCTTCCCTCCAGGTCCCAAAGTCCACTGTGTTATTCTTATGTCTTTGCGTCCTCATAGCTTATCTTCCCCACATATCAGTGAGAACATACGATGTTTGGTTTTTCATTCCTGAGTTACGTCACTTAGAATGGTAGTCTCCAATCTCATTCAGGTCACTGCAAATGCTGTTAATTCATTCCTTTTTATGGCTGTGTAGTGTGTAGTATTCCACAGTGTGTGTGTATATGTGTGTGTATGTATATATACGTATATATGCACACACACACACACACACACACACACACACATATATATATGCATGCCACAGTTTCTTTATCCACTCGTTGATTGGTGGACATTTGGTTGGTTCCATGATTTTGTGATTGTGAATTGTGCCGCTATGAACATGCATGTGCAAGTATCTTTCTCGAGTAATGACTTCTTTTCCTCTGGGTAGATATCCAGTAGTGGGATTGCTGGATCTAATAGTAGTTCTACTTTTAGTTCTTTAAGGAATCTCCACACTGTTTTCCATAGTGGCTGTACTAGTTTACGTTCCCACTAGCAGTGTAGAAGCATTCCCTGTCCACTGCATCCATGCCAGCATCTTCTGTTTTTTGATTTTTTGATTATGGCCATTCTTGCAGGATTAAGGTGGTATTGCATTGTGGCTTTAATTTGCATTTCCCTGATCATTAGTGATGTTGAGCATTTTTTTTTCATATGTATGTTAACCATTTATATATCTCCTTTTGAGAATGGTTTATTCACGTCCTTAGCTCACTTTTTTATAGGGTTGTTTTTTTCTTACTAATTTGTTCAGGTTAGTTGTAGATTCTGGATATAAGTCCTTTGTCAGAGGTATAGATTTTGAAGATTTTCTCCCACTCTGTGGGTTGTCTGTTTACTCTGATGACTGTTCTTTTGCTGTGCAAAAGTGCTTTAGTTTAATTAGGTCCCAGCTATTTATCTTTGTTTTTATTGCATTTGCTTTTGGGTTCTTGGTCATGTAATCCTTTCCTAAGCCAGTGTCTAGAAGGATTTTTCCAGTGTTATCTTCTAGAATTATTATAGTTTCAGGTCTTAGGTTTAAGTCCTTAATCCATCTTACGTTGATTTTTGTATAAAGTGAGGATCCAGTTTAATTCTCCTACATGTTTTTGTTTCCCACATATCAGTGAGAACATAACCAATTATCCCAGCACCATTTATTAAAAATGATGGCCTTTCCCCACTTTATGTTTTTGTTTGCTTTGTTGAAAATCAATTGGCTGTAAGTATTTGGGTTTATTTCTGGGTTCTCTATTCTGTTCCATTGGTCTGTGTGCCCATTTTTATACCAGTATCATGCTGTTTTGATAATTATGGCTTTATATTATAGTTTGAAATCAGGTGTGTGATGCCTCCAGATTTGTTCTTTTTGCGTAGTCTTGCTTTGGCTATGTGTGCTCTTTTTTGGTTCCATATGAATTTTAGAATTGATTTTTTTCTAATTTCACGAAAAATAATGGTATTCTGATGGGGATTGCATTGAATTTGTAGATTGCTTTTGGCAGTACGGTCATTTTTACAATATTAATTCTACCCATCCATGAGCATGGGATGTGTTTCCATTTGTTTGTGTCATCTATGATTTCTCTCAGCAGTGTTTCGTAGTTTGCTTTTAGAGTTCTTTTGACTTCTTTGTTAGGTATATTCCTAAGTCTTTTATTTTATTTTATTGCAGCTATTGTAAAAGGGGTTGAGTTTTTGATTTGATTCTCTGCTTAGTCGAACATATTATCAGCAAACAGTGACAGTTTAACTTCCTCTTTACCAATTTGGTTTTGTCATATTACGAGGGTTGGTTATCTGTTTTCTTCCAATTTGGGCAGGCTCTGTCAGAGGGAAGGTTTAGGGCTGAAGGCTGTTGTTCAGATTCTTTTGTCTCACTGGGTGTTCCCTTGATGTAGACTCTACCCCTTTTCCTATGGATGTGGCTTCCTGTGAGCTGAACTGCAGTGATTGTTGTCTCTCCTCTGGGTCTAGCCACCCAGTGAATCTGCCTGGCTCCAGGCTGGTACTGGAGGTTGTCTGCACAGAGTACTGTGATGTGAACCATTTATGGGTCTCTCAGCTGTGGATATCAGTGTCTGTTCTGGTGGAAATGGTAGAGGAATGCTTTATTTTTGTTCTGGTTGGTCTCCTGCCAGGAGATGGAGCTCTCCAGAAAGCATCAGCTGTAGTAGTCTGGAGAGGGACTGGTGGTGGGTGGTGCCCTAGAACTCCCAAGATTATTTGCCCTTTGTCTTCCACTACCAGGTTGGATAGGGAAGGATCATCAGGTGGCGGTGGGGCTGGGCATGTCTGAGCTGACTCTTCTTGGGCAGGTCTTGCTGCAGCTGCTGTCGGGGGTGGGAGTGAGATTCCCAAGTCACTGGAGTTGTGAATGTAGGAGATTTATGGCTGCCTTTGTTGATTATGCAGGTTATCAGGAAAGTGGGGGAAAGCCAGCAGTCACAGGCCTCAACCAGCTCCCATGCAAACCAAAGGGCCAGTCTCACTCCCACCATGCCCCCTCAGCCGACAGCTCTGTGTCTGTTTCCAGGCAAAGGGCAAGATGGGCTTTGTGTGAGGCTATCTACCTCTCAGAGTATTTGGGGTGTCTCCTGGGTGCTGCAGGAGCAGTCTGCTTCCTTCAGAGGGTCTGTGGGTCCTCTCAAGATTGCTGTTTTGTTCTTGCAGTTGATCTGGAGCTAAAATTCACAATGCAAGCCTCCACATGCTGCTCTATCCAGAGTGGCAATCTAGTCCTGCCTCCTGTCTGCCATGATCCCTCACTTTTACCAAATAAAATGTTTTAAAGAGGTCTTACATCAATGCCTACAATTTTTTTTTTCCAATCAAATGTAGAAAATGAGACCACTGCCTTCACGATAGAAGTGGAAAAGCAGAACTCCACTCTTGACCCATCTCTAAACTAGACAGCTGTTTAAGGCACCAATATCTTAAAATCTTGGTAGTGCCTCAGTTTGCAGATGTATTGCCATGACATGTGCAAGATTATGCTCCAGTGATCAGAAGACTGTATGACCTTTGATACAAAATGAGCTGAGTACCTGGGTGTAGTGCTTACTAATCAAATGAACACCCCTGAAGTTGATTATGCTTGTGAGCTTAGAATCATGACCTTCATTAGAAGGGTCCTAACTTTATTGAATCTTTTGCTCTCTTATGTTATAAAAGAGGGAATTACATTTTGCAAGAGAAAATTTTATTAGTTGAATTATAGGAGTACTCTTTGTTCCAATGATTTCCTTCTCAGACTATGTTTTCATGAGCCTGAAATCTTTTTTTGCTACTTTTCACCTGAATAATTCTTATTTATTTTTCTCAGATTTTAATTTAAGTATCATATCCTCAGAGAGTCCTCTCCTATCTTCCAATTAAAATCAGGACTTCCTGTTGGACAACACCTTATCATAGTCCTTATCAAAAATAAATTTAGTTGTATGATTATTTATTTACGATACATGATCTCTAATAGATTATAATCTTCAAAAAGCCAGTGTTTTCGCTGTATGTCCAACAACTGTAATAGTGCCTGGCAAATGGTAGATACTTGGTAAGTATTTGTTGATGAATAAAATGTAAAATTCCCCAAAATATGACAAATGGCTTACCAGTGATATGGACGTGATTAGTTTTCATAGATCCATTGGCAGTTGTGGGGACTTCTGAAAATGCTCTGGTTGTGCTGGTAAAGACATTGTCTAGAAATATAAAGGGGATATCTGGGCAAGACATCTCAACTTGATCAAGTGGTATAAAATCACGATTGGGTATCATGTACTATTCAAAGGAGCTCAATTTAAATTGTCTAAGTATTTCTTAAATGTTATGTGTAAAGCTTATTAAGAACCAATTTACAGCAAGGCTGGGATGCTGAGATTTGTCTCTCAGTTGCTAAAGGAATACAATTTCCTATTGGTTGAAAAAAAAAAAAAAACGAAGCTCCACACTTTCAAACAACAAAATGATGTCTGCTAAAGAATCTCTATGAGAAATTTAAGTGGTACAGAAAAAGGCCAGAGTTGGGGGTCATGGAAAGGTGAGGCCCTATCCCTATTTTCTTGGTATGAGAGGTTCCGCTGATCAAAATACTAATTTCTCCCAATGCCAATGTGTTTGATAAGGTTAATAAAAATTCATTTGCAACATTAGACTAGACAAATCCATGTTGACTAATTATTCTATTTTCCAATGAAAAAAATTGAAATGCATTTTTCATAGATATAACTGGTAAAATATGCTATTATGCAGATTTTTTTTGAAATAAAGTATATAGCTTGGTGCCTGAATATCTTCTTTGAATGGCTGGGAAGAATTTTGGTTCCATTCATTGCAATTTTCATCATCAAGATGTACTTTTATATATCCATCTGAGGATGAGTTCTTGTTTTTACACCTTGTACCCAAATAAAGCTGACCACTACCTTCAATGTCCCTGAATCTTCCCCAACTACTCACCATGAAGTGTTGAGCCTGCACCTGAGGGAGATGAACTGTGTGTTTCACTGGGTATCCATGAAACTGCTAAAGGAAGAAGATATCAGAAGAGTTAACCTATATAAGACTAGTTATTCTATTATCTCTTCTTGACTGCTCATTGAATCTAATAATTATAAAAAGGGATATTAATGAATACTTAAAGCAAAATCATTAAACTATTCTGTAGCATACACTAGAATGTCCTCAAACAAAGTGGGAGTTGAAGGGATTCTTGTGGTTCAGATGTCTATAATAAGGAAAGTTTTAATTATGGCCACTTAGAAGCAGGAAAAGATATGGAAAGAAAACACTAGGAGATGTTCTTTTAGCCAGAGAGTGTGTTATGCTCATTCCATAGATGAGCCAAAGAAAAAAAAATGGAAGAGAATGAAAGTCCAGGTGTGTTATGGTGGCCTTTAGTCAAGAAAAGCTGCCAATAGGACTTTGAAGACCTTGCTAGAACATGCATAAGGGAAGAAAATACTTTGTGCTTGTGGGTCAGCTGACATTCTTGCTGAACTGTGAAAACGAAACATGTCGGCAGTGATTATCAGACCCCTGTGGTCACAGGCCTTGTCAGCTGCTGAGTAAGTCCTTTTGAAGCATTTAGAAGCAAATCTTTCCCATGAGTGGATGGCAGCGAACTCAGGCAGCACATATGGCTTTTTGAAATAGATCTAACAACTCATTTTGTTTATTGCCCCATCTCTGGCAAGAAAGATTCATTCCTTGGCAGGCACCACATATCTGTATCTGATAAAAGGCCTGCAGTGTAATATAAAGTAAAATAACTATAGTAGTACATGGTTGTAATCAGTGCAAAGATATTACATCTATTCATTTAAAATATTAGCATACATGCTGTTCCCAGTGAAAAGCTTTCTTGTATGTCAAGATCAAATCAAATGAGCAAAACCAAACCAAAACAAACCATGTTCTTAGCCCTCTCTATTCTTTGTTTCTCCTTAGATATCAACAGGAGTTGCAGCTGCTGACAAAGGTGTGTGATCAGGCCCTCCAGAAGAGGTGAGAGTCCATTCTTTACTGCTTGATTAGAGGACAGTTTGTCATAGCTATTTCCATATGGGGTCACCTCAGAAGTAAGAGTGGTTTCATACACAACTTTTTTTCAATCTGAGTTCAGGGAGATGTTCTTATTTTCAATATAATTCTCTGATCCTGCATATGTGATCTTTATTAATTTTTGTCTAGGCGGAATACCAAGGCCCGTAGATGATGATGGGCTGAGCATTTTTTAATGATTATGCCGTTAGCCAGAATTTGATTTCCAAAGAAAAATAACTAATTGAAAAACAACTGGGACCAGGCCTAGATTTAGGTAAAATTATAAAGAAGGCAGTTTGTTCTGAATAACCTTGTAGTTTTTTTGCTCAATATGGTATAGTGTCTTCTTTAATTTCTTACTTTCTAACCTTGATGCCTTTATTTGTATCTCATCAAAATATGTTTGCAAGAAGGAATGGGATAAATTAATTTATGCTAAAGTCTAAATGGCTGAATGAGTGCTATCCATTTAAGGAAAATGAGTATTTAAAAATATTTTCCATTTCATGTTTATTATCAGTGAATCAATATAGAACATTTTATAATGGTTAGTGATGTGTGGACATTAATAGTTTTCACCAAGAATACAGAGCCAGGCTTTTCTGATCAATATTGATTTTTCCCAAGCAAAATAACTTAACATAATTTTAGGAGATGGTGATACCATTAGCATGATTACAAATTACAAACATTACAACACTTAAAAGTATGCAATTTTCTTTTTGTAATTTCAGAAAACTTCTTTTTGGACTTCTACTAACACTCCCAATTTTAAAAGACCCCTAAAAATAATGCCTGATAAAATTAAAAAACATAAGCCATTTTGGAAAAGTAGGGAGTTATTTTTCTAATTTTTACTTCGAGGTTTTTTTGTTTTTGTTTTAATCTGTTAACAATATGTAGTGGGAAGTATGGTGAGAGAGGTGAAGAAAATGGAGTTTCCTGTTGATGGATTCCACATGTCTGAAAATACTTAGATATATAAAGGTAAACTTTCAGGACCAGAATTATATTATAAAAAATAGTCTTTCAGCAAGATGAAGAGATGAACAATTCTAGTATCACTTGCTCCTGCAGGAGGGAACATCCTGAAGAATGCTTGTTTATAGAATCCTCTGTAAGACGGAGTTGGCTACTTCTAGTGATTCATCTTTTGATGAAACAATACTTTCCTGAATTCTTTTCCACTCTATCATTTAGAGATCTAATTTTCCGAATGTGAAAATCTGGCTACTTTGTATGCCCTTTTAAAATCTTGGGAATCTCAGCAGAATTATGTTGCTATTGTCTTTTAATTGACAGAAATGTTCTGTGTACTTCAAGGCAACATTATGTTCATTAACTGCATGAGTTAATTCTCCTTTAAATCCTTTGAGTACACATTTTCACAAATCTGCAAATGAACACTACTTTGACATTTGAATGATAAACACCAGCTTGACTGATAAACTTCTCTACAGCGCCAATATCTGCTGAAAATATGAACATGGATACTGTGTTATTGAAGCTTCTCAAATAAATTATTATATCCTTTCTTGAGCATAACATCAGATTCTTCCACAGTTTCTTTAAATTTCACTTTTGGAAAAGCTTGTTCAACAAAGACACTATGTTGGATAGCATACTATCCTACCATAAACAGGTACTTCTCTTAAAGTTAACAGGTTCAGCTGCAATAATAAAATATTTTTCTTTTAGTTGCAGTAGCCTCTTTGACATTCACCATTGACAAGTTTATAGTTGTCAATCATAATACATTAGGCATCTTTTCCCTTTGTAGGAAAATCTACTTAGTGTCATAGCAAAGTCCATTATTATCTGAAGTTTGGCATCTTCCTTTAATAAAACCACAGATAATTTGTTATCTTTGCAGGGTTCCTGATGCAAACTGAACTTTTCTGGAATTCTTGCATCATTTTTACATGCACAGCAGACTTTTGATGAGTCATTTCTTAGCTATCTAATATTCCTAAGGCATTCTGAGTTCTTCCGTTTTTTATTTTGTCCCCGAACAACAGTATAGGTGGCAAACAATATCCAGAGATACAAGGCCTGTCCACAGGAATCTCGATGGTTTTGATTTTTTGTCTCATCTTCCTTTTCAAGGTGAATATGTATTGGGCCAGCACCACCTCTGCCACCAGGATGCATACACTGGTGCTAGCTTCTGTGACCACTTTTGCCATGTCCACCTGGTCCACAAATGCAGCTCCCATGCCCTTGCTAACACAGATAACACTCAGAAGCTTTGCAAGTGTGGAGCTTGTGCCTTAACCATGGGGAAAACCATGAAGCCCCCAGAAACTGATGCAGGCATGCCTGACTTCATTGCACTTCACAGATACTGCCTTTTTTTAATTAATTAATTTATTTATTTATTTTTACAAATTGAAGGTTTGTGGCAACCCTTTGTCAAGCAAGTCTATAGGTGCCATTTTTCCAACAGCATGTGCTCAATTCACGTCTTTGTGCCACATTTTGGTAATTCTTCAAATATTTCAAACATTCATGTTATTCTTATATCTGTTATGGTGATCTGTGATCAGGGATGTTAGATGTTATCATTGAAATTGTTTTGGAACACCACAAACTGCACCCATAGAAGACTGAGAACTTAATTCATAAATGCTGTGTGTGTTCTGACTGCTTCACTTACTGGTGGTTTACCCATCTCTCCTCCTCTCTTTAGGCCTCTTATTTTTTTTATCTGAGATACAACAATATTAAAATTAGGCCAATTAATAATCCTATAACAGCCTCTAAGAGTTCAAAGGAAAGGAAGAGAAGCATATTTCTCACTTTAAATCAAATGCTAGAAATAATTAAGTTTACTGGGGAAGGTATGTGAAAAGCTGAGATAGGCTCAAAGTTAGGCCTTTTGGGTCAAATGATTAGCCAAGTTGTGACTGCAAAGGAAAGTTCTTGAAGGCAACTAAAAGTGCCACCTCAGTGAACATATGGATGGTAACACTGCTGATATGGAGAAAATTTGGGAACATGTGGTGTTTAGTTATTTTGTTCCTGCTTTAGTTTGCTGAAGATAACAGCTTTCAACTCCATCCATGTCCCTGCAAAGGACATGATCTCATTCTTTTTTATGACTGTAAAGTAGTCCATGGTGTATATGTATTGCTTTTTCTTTATCCAGTTGATTATTGATGGGCATTTAGGTTGATTCCACGTCTTTGCTATTGTGAATAGTGCTGTAATGAACATACCCGTGCATGCGTCTTAATAATAGAAGATTTATATTCCTTTGGCTATACACTCAGTAATGGGATTGCTGGGTCGAATGATATTTCTGCCTCTAGGTCTTTGAGGAATTGCCACACTGTCTTCTACAATGATTGAACTAATTTACACTTCCACCAACAGTGTAAAAGCATTCCTTTTTCTCCACAACCTCACTAGCATCTGTTGTTTTTTTAACTTTTTAATAATAGCCATTCTGACTGGTGTGAGATGGTATCTCATTGTAGTTTTGACATGCATTTCTCTAATGATCAGTGATGTTGAGTTGTTTTTCATACTTCTGCCACATGTATGTCTTCTTTTGAGAATTGTCTGTTCACGTCCTTTGCCCACTTTTTAATGGGGTTGTTTTTTGCTTGTAACTTAGTTTAAGTTATTTATAGATGCTGGCTATTATACCTTTTTCAGGTGGATAGATGGCAAAAATTTTATCCCATTCTGTGGGGTGGTTACTCTGTTGATAGTTTCTTTTGTTGTGCTAAGCTTTTTAGTTTAATAGATCCTGTTTGTCAATTTTTGCTTTTGTTGCAATAGCTTTGGCATCTTCATCTTGAAACCTTTGCCTGTCCTATATCCTGAATGGTATAGCCTAGGTTTTCCTCTAGGGTTTTTATAGTTTTAGGTTTTACATTTAAGTCTTTAATCCATCTTGAGTTGATTTTTTTTATACGGTATAAGGAAGGGATTCAGTTTCAATTTTCTGCATATGGCTAGCCATTTCTCCCAGCAAAATTTATTAAATAGGGAATCCTTTTCCCATTGCTTGTTTTGTAAGGTTTGTCGAAGATCAGATAGTTGTAGGTGTGTGGTCTTATTTCTGGATTCTCTGTTCTGTTCCATTTGTCCATGTGTCTGTTCTTGTACCAGTACAATGCTGTTTTGGTTACTGTAGCCCTGTAGTATAGTCTGAAGTCAGGTAGCGTGATGCCTCCTTTGTTCTTTTTATTTAGGGTTGCCTTGGCTATTGAGGCTCTTTTTTTGGTTCCATATGAATTTTAAAAGTTTTTTTTTCCCCAATTCTGTGAAGAATGTCAATGGTAGTTTAATGAGAATAGCATTGAATCCATAAATTGCTTTGTGTGGTATGGGCATTTTCATGATATTGAGTCTTCCTATCCATGTGCATGGAATGTTTTTCCATTTGTGTAATATCTGATTTCTTTGAGAAGCCTTGTGTAGTTCTCCTTGAAGAGGTTCTTCACTTCCTTTGTTAGCTGTATTCCCAGGTATTTTATTCTTTTTGTGGCAATTGTGAATGGAAGTTCATTTGTAATTTGGCTCTCAGCTTGCCTGTTGTTGGTGTATAGGATTGCTAGCAATTTTTGCACATTCATTTTGCATTCTGAGCCTTTTCTGAAGTTGCTTATCAGTTTGAGAAGCTTTTGGGCTGAGACAATGAGATTTTCTAGACATTAAATCATGTTATCTGCAAAGAAAGAAAGTTTGACTTCCTTTATTCCTATTTGAATATACTTTATTTCTTTCTCTTGCCTGATTGCCCTGGCCAGAGCTTCCAATACTATGTTGAATAGGAATGCTGAGAGAGGGCATTCCTATTTAACATAGTATTGGAACCGCCTTGTCTTGTGGCAGTTTTCAAGGGGAATGCTTCCAGCTTTTGCCCATTCAGTATGATAGTGGACTGTGGGTTTGTCATATATGGTTCTTACTATTTTGAGGTATGTTCCTTCAATTCCTAGTTTATTGAGAGTTTTTAACATGAAGGGATGTTACATTTTAATGAAGATTTTTTCTGCTTTTTTTGAGATAATCATGTGGTTTCTGTCTTTAGTTCTGTTTGTGTGATGAATCACATTTATTAATTAGTGTAGGTAGAACCAGGTTTGCATCCTGGGAATGAAGCCAACTTGATCATGGTGGATAAGGCTTTTATGTGCTGTTGGGTTTGGTTTGCTAGTATTTTGTTGAGGATTTTTGCATCGATGTTTATCAAGGATATTGGTCTGAAGTTTTCATTTTTGTTGTATCTCTGCCAGGTTTTGGATGAGGATGATGCTGGTTTCGTGGAACAAGTTAGGAAGAGTTTCCTTCTTTTCAGTTTTTTAGAATGGTTTCAGTAGGAATATTACCGGTTCTTCTTTGTTCCTCTGGTAGAATTCAGCTGTGAATCCATATAATCCTGAGCTTTTTTGGTTGGTAAGCTATTATTTACTGCCTCAGTTTCAGAACTTGTTGTTGGTCTATTCAGAAATTCAGTTTCTGATTGTCTCGGAAGAGTGTATATGTCTAGGAATTTATCCATTTCTTCAAGATTTTTTAGTTTATTTGCAGAGAGGTGTTTATCGTATTCTCTAATGATTGTATTTCTGTGGGGTCAGTGGTAATATTCCTCTTATAATTTCTGATAGTGTTTATTTGATTCTTCTCTCTTCTTTTTTAGTCTAGCTAGTAGTAAATCTATTTTATTAATCTTTTTCAGAAAACCAGCTCCTGGATTGCCTGATTTATTGAAAGGTTTTTTTTTTGTGTCTTTATCTTATTCATTTCAGCTCTGATCTTGGTTATTTCTTGTCTTCTGCTAGCTTTGGGGTTTGTTTGCCACTGGTTCTCTAGTTCTTTTAGTTGTGATGTTATTTTTTAACTTGAGCTCTTTCTAGCTTTCTGATGTGAGCATTTAGTGCTATCAGTTTCCTTCTTAGCACTGCTTTAGCTGTGTCCTAGAGATTCTGCTATGTTGTATTGTTGTTCTCATAAGTTTCAAAGAACTTATTGATTTCTGCCTTAATTTCATTATTAACCCAAAAGTCATTTAGGAACAGGTTGTTCAATTTTTATTTAGTTGTATGGTTTTGAGTGAATTTCTTAATCTTGAGTTCTCATTTGATTGTGTGGTAGTCTGAGAGACTTTGTCATTATTTCAGTTCTTTTGCATTTGCTGAGATGTGTTTTATTTCTGATTATGTGATCAGTTTTAAAGGAAGTGCCATGAGGTGATGAGAAGAATGTATATATTCTGTTGTTTTGGGGTAGAGAGTTCTGTAGATATTTATAAGGTCCACTAGATCTAGAGCTGAGTTCAAGTCCTGAATGTCTCTGTTGATTTTTGTCTTGATGATCTGCCTAATATTGTCACTGGGGTGTTAAAGTCTCCTACTATTACTGTGTGAGGGTTTAAGTCTCTTTAAGCACTTGCTTTATGAATCTGAGTGCTCCTATATTGGGTGCATATATATTTAGTTTAGTTAGGTCTTCTTGATGAATTAAGCCATTTACCATTATGTAATGCTCTTTTTTGTCTTTTCTTATCTTTGTTTAAAGTATGTTTTGTCGGAGACTAAGATTGCAACCTTTACTTTCTTCTGTTTTCTATTTGTTTGGTAAATTTTTCTCCATCCCTTTATTTTGAGCCTGTGTGTCTTTGCATGTGAGATGGGTCTCCTGAAGACAGCATACTGATAGGTCTTGGTTCTTTATCCAGCTTGCCTTTCTGTGTCTTTTAATTGGGACATTTAGCCCATTTATATTTAAGATTAGTATTGTTATATATGGATTTGATCCTGTAATCATGATGCTAGCTGGTTATGAAATAACTTGTTTATATGGTTGCTTCACAATGTCACTGGTCTGTGTACTTCAGTGTGTTTTTGTAGCATCTGGTAATGGTCTTTCCTTTCCATTTTTAGTGCGTCCTTCAGGACCTCTTGTAAAGCAGGTCTGGTGGTAATGAATTCTCTCAACATTCTCTTGTCTGAAAAGGATCTTATTTCTCTTTCATATATAAAGCTTAGTTTGACCAGAGATGAAATTCTGGGTTGAAAATTCTTTTCTTTATGAATGTTGAATATAGAGTCCCAATCTCTTACAGCTTGTAGGATTTCTGCTGAGAGGTCCACTGTTGTCACAATCTCTTCTGGCTTGTAGGATTTCTGCTGAGAGGTCCACTGTTGTCTGATGGGCTTCGCCTTTGTAGGTGACTGGGCCGTTCTTTCTGGCTGCCCTTACCATTTTTTTCTTTCATTTTGACCTTGGAGAATCTGATGATTATGTGTCTTGGGGATGTTCTTCTGGATTATCTTACTGGGGTTCTCTGTATTTCTTGAATTTGAATGTTGGCTTGTCTTGCTAGGTTGGTAAAGTTCTCCTGGATGATACCCTGAAGTATGTTTTCCAAATTGGTTCCATTCTCCTCTCTTTCAGGTACCCCAATCAGTCATAGATTCAGTCTCTTTACATAATCCTGTATTTCTCAGAGGTTTTGTTCATTTCTTTTCATTCTTTTTTCTGCTTTTGTCTGCCTGTCTTATTTTAGAAAGACAATCTTCAGCTCTGAGATTCTTGCCTCCACTTGGTCTATTCTGCTATTAAAGCTTGTGATTGAATTGTGAAGTTCTTGCAGTGTGTTTTTCAGCTCTATCAGGTCAGTTATGTTCCTTTCTATACTACTATTTTGGCTGTCAGCTCCTGCATTGTTTTATCATGATTTTTAGCTTCTTTGCATTGGGTTACCATGTGCTTCTTTAGCTCAGTAAAGTTCATTTTTATCCAGGTTCTGATGTGTACTTCTGTCATTTTAGTGATCTCCACCTCAGCTCAGACCTGAACCATTGCTGGGGAGGTGTTGCGGTCATTTGGAGGAATGGGAGCACTCCTTCTTTTTTAATTTTTTTTGGCAGTGATTTTAAGTTTTTTTTTAAAATGCTAATTCTTTCTCATTTTTATGGGCTTACCTACCTTTAATATTTGAGTTTGCTGATCTTTGGATGGGTTTTTGTTTGTGTGTATGTTGTTTCCATTTTGTGTTTTATATAATGTTTGTTTGTGTTTTCTTTGAACATTGTGAGCTCTCTTCTGTAGGGCTGCTGCTGTTTGCTATGGGTCTGCCCCAGACCCTAGTCACACTGGTTTTTCCAGTACCTGGAGGTATCATCAGTGAAGGTTGTGATAAAGCAAGTATGGCTGACTGCCCCTTCCTCTGAAAGCTTTGTCCCAGGGGGTTACTGATCTGTTGCTGGCCTGAATGTGCCTGTAGGAGGTGGCTGGAGATTCCGGTTGAATGATCTCACCCAGCAAGAGGAAAGGAATCAGAGACCTGCTTAAAGATGCAGTCTGGCTGCATTTTGGTAGAGCGGTGGTGCTGTGTTGGGGATCCCTTTAGCCCTTAGTTGATTTGGGCTTTTCAGGTCCAAAGCCTGGACCAGCTGAGATGCCCAAAGAGCAATTGTCTGCCCCACCTACTGGGCACTGTGTCCTAGGAAGAAACTCTATTGGCCATAGAGCATGGGTGGGGCTGGCCAGAGGTCCTGGGTGGGAGGACCCACCCAGTGAGGAGGAATGGGTCTATTTAAAGAAGCAGTCTGGTCATGCCTCAACAAAACAGCTGTGCTGGGGAACTGCCTCTGCTCTGTTCAGCTAGGAGTCTCCAATGCCTGCAGGCTGGAAGGGCTGAGTCATCCAAACAACCAAGGTGGTGGCCCATCCCTCCCACAAGATACTCTGCCCCAGGGAGACTTCAGAGTTCTGTCTGTAGATACATCTGGGTGGGGGTGGCTGGAGGCCCTGACTCTGAGGTCCCCCACAGTGAGGAGGAATGGATCAGGGTTATGACTATTGTTTTGACTGGCTTCATAGTATCTCATTGAGTTATCTCTTCATATTCACATTTTCTTATAATTGAACGTATTTTTCACCCTCTTAATACCCTCTCACTCCTAACACCCTCTCACTCCTATTCATGTACACAGATTTTGGGTTAGTATAAACAACACCATAAATGTTTTCTTCCTGTCTCATCCTTTATATCTCCATCAAAAGCAAATGCTGTCCTGAATGTTTATATTATCCACTTATATAGCTTACAATTTTATATCACATAGTATATCTAAGGCATATGCTGTTTGATTATACTTGCTTTAAAATCTCATTAGAAAATATTATGCCATATGTTGTTATTTGGTATTTACTTTTTAAATTCAGCATGTTAAGATATATTCATGCTGTTGTATATGGTTGCCATTCACTTATTTTTCATTGCTTTCTAATGTGATATTTTATTAGTAATCTGCCCTCCTGACTATACCCACTTAGGTTATTTAAAGTTTTTGCTATATGAACAGCATTCCTTCCCAACATTTGTGTGCATATCTTCTGTATACATGTACTAATTTTGGAGAGGTTTTTAATATCTAGGAATAGAACTGTTGGATTGTAGGTATGCACATGTTCAGCTTTAAAATACAATGCCAAAGGATGGTGGAAAGTGATGGTACCACCAGTAACATAAAAGAAATTACGTTGGTAGGATGTTGGATAAATCCTGTTCAACACTTGGCAATACAGGATTTCTTAATTTTTATGAATTGATTACATGTAAAATGATTTTCTAATTCTAGTCTTCATTTATACTGAAGTCTTTTTTTCTATTCTAGTCTTCGTTTATATTCAGTCTCCTGGTTACCAGAGAGACTGAGCATTTCTTTAGATGTTTCTGGCCACATGTGTTTCATGTTTTGTGACATGACTTTTTGTTGATTTTCTGTTACTTTTTGTCATATTTGTTATTAATATGTAGGCATTCTTAGCAATCTTTTGATATAAAATTTTAATCAATTATATATTCCTGATTCATTTTAAATTATATTTGTGGCAAATATCTTCTCCAGATTATAGTTTGTCTTTTGTTTTACTTTTTTAAAGAAGTCTTTTGATGAACATAAGTTTCTTGATTTTATTCTAATTTTTACATCTTTTTTATGGTTAGGGCTTTATGTCTCTTTGTTAAGCCCTTCCCTACTCCAAAGCAGGAAGAAATCCACATTTTATTACATGTTTTAATGTTTTGCTTTTGATGTAAAGATCTTAAACTATATAGAGTTTATTTTTGTGTAATGTGCATGGCATGAGTCCATTTTAATTTTTTCTTATCAATAATCACTGTTTCTAGGTTCTTTTGCTGAACAGTCTCCTCTTTTCACAGTAATCTGCCATGCCATTTTGATAGACACTTAAGTTCCATTTATTTTTAGATCTCTTTCTATGCTCCCCCTTCTGAATACTGTCTTTTCAGTTCTCGTATTTGGGTACTGGGTTCACAGGTGTCTATTACAGTATTAACATATTTCTTAAAAGAAATATCTTAAATTACCGAGGGTCATGCATTGACCAATAATGAAAGTGTGTCATGAATGAAATATTATGGTTAATTCGAATCTGTGAGCCTGAGGTCCATCAAAGAGATAAAATAAATAAATGATGCTACAAAGAACGGTCTGTTCATGTTCTTTTTCTCTCTTTCTTGTCTAAGGACAAGTTCCCAGCGATGAGGGGGCAGGTGGATACAAAATACTTTTAAGGGTTTTAACTGTACAACTTAAATGTTTTCCAAAGGGTCATACACACTACTCTTTATGGCAAAGAGTCTAGCATTTAAATTCAGAGTTCTGCCCCTGTGGCATCCATTGCCTCTCTCCTTTTGTTCCTGACTCCTTCCTTACCACTTCCCCACCACACTGATCATTGTTTTATACCACTAAGAGGCAATATATTTCTTCTTCAACCCCTGTCCGTACCTGCTAAAGCAGCACCCACAGACCCTACTGCTAGTTGGCCAGATTAAAAATAACGATGAAATAATTTCTGGCCTCACATTTGTCTCCCTCTTTTCATTTTTATTAGTGACAGGAATTTTCTAGCTAGTTTGCTCTGTTCCCAGATATACTCACAGCTTGCTCTTTCAGCTTGATTGGTTAGATCATCACTCAGATGCCACCTTCCTCAGTAACACCTTTCAAGACCACCCATTTAAAATGGCAACCCTTCACTCTTGATTCCCACTGTCTCCCTCCTGTGCTTTTTGTTCATATAACTTATCACCACTTGTCTGTCTCCCCTTCATCAGAATTTGGAGCTTAGATGTATTTTGTCCATGGGTGTATTCTCAGCATCTACAACAATACTTTAAACATGATAGATACTTTGTGAACATTTGTGAATATTATTACAAACAAAGCACATAGATGTTGTTCAATTTATGTGTCAGATGAGTGACTGAAGTTCAGAGGACTCAAGGGACCCACGATTATACTTAACATTTTTTGGCATCTGTCCCACTGGAGGTCCGGGGGTAGCTGAAGCCTCGGGTTGTCACACTGGAATTGCTGGCTGAAAGACAAAATTATTTTCAGAATACAGCTTTTTTAGAAAGCTGTAATTTAACTTTGCTTTGATGCACAGAATTTTTAATCTATGTGACTTTTGGGAAATCTGAAATTGAAAATGTGCTTCCCTATGCAGGAACACTAGCTGGCATATTAAGCAAAAGCTCTGTAGTTTATATTTAATGCCAGCTTGTCACTGATTTGTGTTCTTTTTCTGTTCTTGTCATTAACTCGATCACTGAGTATTGTAAAGACTACTTTAATATTACCTTAAAATCCCTTGACAAATAAAAGGTACAATATAATAACAAGTCACCAAGGCTTATTTTTTAAGACTATAGAAATTATTATACTAATATATAGTCACTGTAGAGTAACTCAAAACCAAGATATTAACATCAAATGAAAAATACAGCTGTTTGCTGAAACGTCAACATTATAGAAGCAGTAGTAAAACTTGTGCTCTTTCCAATCATGGAGGAAAACCCTGCGAACTCACATTGATGAGTGCTGTTTGGCTTCGAGGCACTCACATCTCCAAGAGTCACTGAAGATGTAGCCGGATATCCTATTTTGAAAACAAAATTCCCAATTATTATACGTATTTACATTCATATGTTTACCTGTGCCTGGAATATTAGAGTTGGAAAGAATCTTCGTGAATAGCCTCATTTTGTAAATGATGAGACGGAATCCAAAAAGAATATGCTTGTGGTTAAATAACCAACATCCAATGTCATTTCTTTGCTATTAACCCAGTTCTCCTAATTCCAAATGCATTACATTCACACTTTCAAAATGTATTATTTTAGTGTCTACTGTGTGCCAGACTCTATTCTGCATGCTGGGGATATAGCAATAAACAATGAAGACAGGGTCCCTGGTCTCATGAGACTTACCTTATAGTGAATTTTCACAAATACTATTGTAAAAATAGTATCTTCACATACTAAGTATGGTTTCATATTTACTTCAGTTGTTAGTTTGCAAAGTCATTTCTCCATCTTTATACTCCATAATTGTACATTCTCTTCCTTCTGCCTTACTCCCCCCAAATGAAAGACTGATTCATATTCATTTGAAAATAGCTCTATATTTTAGAGCTATTATATAAAGTAAGGTAGATTAAAGAAGAAAAATATCCAACCACAGTTCATTGAAATCATGTTTATATCTCTTGGAAAGAAAAAATTTAAAATACATTTTGCATGTATTTCTCCTTTGTTTCAAAATGTATTCAAGGTGGTTTACATCAATGTGCAGTACAAGAAGATAAAAGCAGAAAGGGAAAATACGAACAAGGAAAATACAGTAGAAAAAATATGTTGAGTCCTGCTGAAAACCTAAATGGGGATAATGCACAAAGAGCATTTTGTGATGTCTTATGCTTTTAGTAGATGTGGGACCCACATTTGGTCTGACCTTTCTGGTAGCAAATGCTAAGAAATAAAGAGTTCAGGTTACGTGATTGATGAATATAATAAGATAAAGCAGCATTATTATTAATATGGTTATTAAAAGAGTTATTCTTTTTATTGTAATTAGAAAGAAACTTTTCCCCAGATCTTCATAAAAAGAATGCTGTATAATGTGTAAAATATCCTATAAAATATCCTTACAGTTGATAGCCTGTATGTTCATTCATCCTCAAGCTTTAGTTAGTAGTGAATGGCAGCCAGCTTTCCTGGTACCTCGATTCTGTGAAAGTGCATACTTTAAATAGAGAACATGGGCAATCAAATCAAATAAATAGGTTGGCATTGTGGATTATGCATTTATAAACCAGAGGTTCACATCAGAGGTAATCAATGATAATCTTTTTTTTTTTTTTTTTTTTTTTTGCAATGAAGCCCATCAGTGAACTACAAAGAGATACTTACTACACTGTAGCTTCATGATTAAAAGAGTCATATATATAAAATACTTAGAAGCCTGCCTGGAATACAGTAAATGCTAAAAAATATATCTTAGAAACCATAAAACCGGTAACTTGCAGTTCAGTTCAGATGTTGATAATACAAGCATATTCTAACTATAGGCCACTTGAATCTCCTCAGGAGTTCAACAATTGTCCCATTTTCTTTGGTATTTATGGAAGAAAGTTGATCTAAGGTAACTAATCCCTACTTCCTCAACCTGGCTAAAGTCAAGAACTACATTCCAAAGTGTTGGACCAGAAAAGGGCTAATTGTCAGAAATGAAGAGTGTGATAGTAGGCTGGGGCATTAGCTTTATGGTAGGGTAGTAACTTCTCACTGGCAGAATCACCTACAATTCTTCTCCTCTGCCATCCCACTGAGCCATCAGTACCAGATTCTTGTGCAGTAATTGTAACTTTTAGCTCACTGCCTCCCACCATTCACCAAAGGCTGTGTTAATAAAAAAACATGCACAAGATTGCTTACCTAAAGGATATGTGATACTTTTGTAGATTGCTTTGAACTAGTATTGGAACCACATTCCTAGTCACTGTGGAATCACTCTTTTAGTACTGAGGATTTTCCCATTGTCTGACACTAGTTGACAGTCTAATAGTTGGGACATGGGGAGGGGTCACCATTGTTCACTTGCAGTGAGAAAGTTCCTGGGACTGTGCTCCACCATGCCCTCTAGAGGAGGGCCCAGTCTATCTCTGCATTAAGAGCAGCTGTGCTTCTGGACAACTGTCTTACTATACAATTTTACTAATCTATGGATCACCAAGTGATTTACAGTTTTATTTCGCTCATTGAGAAGACATTGCTTTTGTTCCCTCTAAAGCAATTCCTTCAGTTGCCTCTTTTCAAAATTCTGTATTGTTATGTAATTTTAAAGTTACTTCATATTCCTTTTGGGACAAGACAAGGTAAAAAAATATATAGAAAAAATAAATAAATTAGCTATAAGTAATTTGAACACTGTGTGAGATACTGAGATATGATAAGTGCTTCCTAATGAATAAAGATGGTTTTTTCTACCTTCCTTCCCTCCCTTTTCTTTCTCATGCTGAGAATTAACCTCCAAAAGTATTTGCTGAGAGACTTGGTAAGTAAATTCAAAGGAATTGTTTCTAACAGTGGTGCTATGATAACAATAGTTTTAATGAGAATGATAAAAAAAGATCTAGGAAATAAACATCAAAGAACTTAATATTTATTTGTAAACTACATGACCACTACTTAGAAATCTCAGTCTAATAAGCAACTGCCAGCAGCCTTTAAAAAGGCTTTACCTTCAAGTAACAGACACTTTTCTATGCTAGCCTGGTTGCCCACACTGGGTGCTGGCACTGACCAGGACATGTGATTTAATTCTGGCAGGAAACCACAGGAATCCTGATGAAGTATAACTCGATTGGGAATTTCATTTACATTAAAATGACCGATTAAATGTTCTCTTCTGGAGGTCAGAAAATAATGTGACATAAATCGTTTCTCAAAGTTTACTGCAGGAGAAGCAGAACTCATTCATTTGATTCTACTTATTATGTTATTTAGGGACCTTGTTGGGAGAGAAACATGCCTCAGGAATGCATGCTGCCTTAATCCTTGTGTGAATATATCTCTACCCCGACTTAGACATCTACGTTACTTTACCCTTCTCACACACAGGGCTGTGGAGTACACTGAAGGCTAAATACATGTCCAGGGTGGGGAACAAAAGGATCAGTGATATTTAGTCTCTTAGGGAGCACAAAGTTATTTCAGTCGTATTGGTCTCCAGCTGAATTTTCCTTAGGCTTTGACTTGAGGGTCTGAATCAGCTTGCACAGATTATTGAGAGATTGATCCCTTTACTGTGGGACCTCACTCATTATGTAGAAGCCAGAGTTAAAGCCATTTAGAGAACTATGTAGTTCCTTGATGAATTAAATCTGCCCCTCACTCTCCCCCACTTTATACCATGGTTCAAGGTTAAGGCCCCTCCACATTCCATGATCTGATCTCTAACAATCTTCACACAGTCCTCTCTTTCTACTCCGTGCACACATTCTTTTATTTGTTCAACCAACAGTTGGGAGTCTCTATATTTCAGGCATGGTGCTTGGCACTGGGAATACTGCTCTCCTGGAGTTTAAGTTCATGGAGAAGATGGACATCAACCAGAGGATCACATAAGCCAATTCAAATACCAGAATATATTAAAGAGGGGATGGCCCAGTCAGAGTCCCAGGAAAGTTTTCCCAAGGAATTTAGTGGGAGATTGTGGCCAGTGGAGGGAGGGTGGGAGGTTTCGGGCAGAGGGCGTAGCCAGTACAAAGGCCCAGTGTATGGTCTCACATGCCATGGATTAGTAATAGTCATGTCTGGCACTTGTCCATTCCATTGCTGGGCTTTTACAAGTCCTCAGGGCTGTTTGTTCTGTGTGCCGAGTTGAACTGGCTGTGAGAACTAGCTGGAGTGTTACCTGCCACAGGGCATATCTGAGACATCAGCAGCAACAGGAGAACAGTGATCAAACTGTGGCACGCAGGTGCAGAAACACTGCCTATTTCTTAGGCGTTTTGTTTTGTTTGGAAAAATCCCTTCTTAGAACCTGACCTGGAGATTCTGTAACTACACAAGAACATGTCTGACTGTCTCTTGATAGCATGTACAGCATTTTAAAATTTTTATTTGCATTTCTTGTAGCCGTGTTTTTGAAAGAGTCATATTGATCATATATTTCTGGATGTGAGACAGCTTCCTTTGTGCCTTTTGTTTTAAGAATCAGTTTATACTTCACAGCATAGCAAAATCTCTTCAATATCCGATAGTGTTTTCTATGACTGTGTAGGCAAGTAATATGCCAAACTCAGTGACAGGGAGTTGATAGCTTTGTTTGCTGATGGCTTATTTCTTCTTCAATGTGAACGTTTATTATTGTCAAATATTGCAAGTATCCAGAGATACGCTATAATGACCCATATTTCCAGGAAATAAGATGAAATTTAGAGGTAAGCGCTACTTCACACAAAATGTTTTGTTTATACTAGTTCAGAAATGGCCATGAGGTTACATGAGGGGGTTTGAAACCTTCTTGGCCCATTTCTATTTTAATTCTTCTAAAAATTTTCTCATGAAAATAAAAAAACCCACTCTTTATGCTATCACTGGAAATTCAATTAAGTTAGAAGACAGCTCCAGTCAGTGCTGAATTGAGTGGGCAGACAGAAACATGTTCTGAAATAGCTAATTCTGGTCATCTCCATGTGACATCATTAAGCAGAACAGAATCTTTTAACTTATACTCTAGCCAGTCTTCCTGGTGACCTAACTGCTAGAGAAAGGAAAGGTAGAGGAAGGCTAGAAGATCTATGGTTGGTTAACTTTTGGGAAATACTAAAATATTTTCCAAACAACATAGATTTTAAAGATAATTTAAGATGGACCTACTATATGCCATATAAAAGAGGCAAGTGAGCAGCTGCAAAGTAGCTTAAGGGGAGGATAAAGGATAAACTGGTAACTTAAAAGAAATAGTGATTTGGTCATTGTTTCCTCCTTCAAGGAATTAAAAATTACAAATAAAGGTCTTGATTTATTTTGAGATGGGTTTTGCTTACTAGTCTTAATCATGACATTCCTTCTCAGACTGGACAGTATGAGTCTTAGCTTCATTGTTGATTTTTGTGCACTTTCACATTTGATTCTCAAAATAATCATATGAACTAGATAACATTACTCTCATTTTTTAAGACAAGGAAATTACTATAGAGGTGGAATGGTCACGGGATCCTTGGAGTGTTGCTTTGCCAGCCAGAAATTCTGTGGCCAGCGGTGCCTTCTGCCTGAGTATTGCTCACATCTGCTGGGCTCATTCCACCCTCTTGGCCCAGCAGGCTGTGCTTGGTCTGTGCTACCAGCCTGGATCCCACACCTGTCAAGGGAGAGCAAGGTGCAGAGCAGCAAGGAGTGTGTGAACTAGTGAGTGTAGGATCTGGCCACTGCTCAGCCAGGCACAGTGGCTGCGGCGGCAGGGTGGGAAACTCCAGGTGCCAGCATGGGTGCCGGCTCTGTGTGAGGCTGCTGCTGGACCACATGTCTTATAAGTGGCTTCTGCTGCAGGCACTGGTGTCTGGACAAAGGGAACACTGTGGCACCTGAAAGCCTGGAGATGCCAGGAACTGTAGTGGCCCAAACAGGGGTTTACAGCCCTGGCCCAGGAGGCCCTTAGGTCTGGGCTCCCTGAAGGGCTGCAGGTCTTCTCTCGTTCTCATTACTTGCAATGTGGTGAGCAGGTGGGAGGTGTGTTTCAGCCCTGCTTGTGTTACAACTCTTTCGGTCCTGCCATTCAGTAGGTCCCAAGTTCTTGTCTTGCATCCAAGAAGAATGAGATATGCAGACAACTGGAGGGTGAGCAAGGTGAAGAGGAGCTTCACTGAGCAACAGAACAGCTCTCAGGAGACCTGAAGTGGGTAGTTCCTTTCCACAGGCAGGCTGTCCCAGTGAGTGTCCATCTCTCAGTGGAGAGGAGACCTGTAGTGGGTAGCTCCTTTCTCTAGACAAGTCCTCTGGACGAGGAGACCCATGCTGGGTAGCTCCCTTCCATAGCTGGTTGTCCTGACTTCTCTCTGAGTCTGGCTGAGTCCCCGTCCTGACTTCTGTTTGAGTCTAGCTGAGTCCCCATTTTTTCATGGGCTCAGAAGGGAGAAGACACACGGTGATTGGTTCATGGGAGGCCATGGGGGGGCCTGGAAAAAGCACTATCTGATTGGCCCAATGGTCATCAATGAAGTTCTCACTCCAGCCATGACCTTCACCTGGAACTGGCAGCCTGGCTTCCTAGCTTCAGACTATCCCTGGCCCGAAGGTGAGGTTTTACTGGGGACCTATGCCTTTCCAGACCTATGCCTGGCCTGCACCCAGCTGTCCTCAGCTCAACCCCAGCTGCTGCCTCCCTCCTATGCTCGTTGGTGCCCAAAGTCCAGAGGCAGCAAGGTGGGGGATTGGTGTGTCAGTACTGCCCTAAGCATGCACACACCTGGCCAGATTATTACCGTGCCTGGGCTGAGCCTCAACTTTTCTCCGAAATTGGAGCAGGTGCCAGGAGTGGGGAGAGTCCAGGGAGTTGGGGGCAGGCCCTTCTGAGCCTGTAGGAGTAGGGGTGTTCCCAGGCTTCTGAGAGCACAGGGATGCCCGGGTCCAGATTTGCAGCTGGATGGCAGCAGCTGCCCTATGAGTCTGGGGCTCCTGCCCCACCAAGTCAGTATGGGGCAGGCTCTTGCCTGTTCCCAGCCTCCGTGAGCTCCAAAGTCCCAGCTGTGCCTCCCCCACTGCAGCTGGTATCCCCGCAGCAGCTAGTCCACTCAGGCAGTGGCCGCCATCAGAATGACTTGCTCTGGGCTACAGAGCTAGTAGGTGTCAGAGATAAGAACTGAACCCAAGCCTCTCTGACACTAAAGACTATTCCATTCTGGTAGCCTTATCAGTGTAGTTAGCCTTGCTGTAGCATGCATCATCAGAACCAGGACCTAGCCATGGAAGAGCTCACTCATGATGTCTAGCACACAACCTCCCAGAACAGCAAGCCTTTGATAGCTTCTCTTCCTGACCCACCATCACCTTTCAGCTTCCTGTCATAAGACTGCCCAGACTTCAGCACTAGCCAGATGCCGTAGGGAGCCTTCCTCTGCATTCCCTAAAGCCTTCCTTTGTTAATCTCTGCTTTTTTTGTACTTAAAAAATAATTCTCCATTTAAAAAACATTTACTGAATTATCAATACTTATTGATAACCATGTGTTATCATTGTTCTAGGCAATATAGCTTTATCAGTAGACAAATCAGACAAAAAACACTGCCCCCATCATATTTACTTTTATTTTTGTGGAAAGGAGCCAAACAGGTAACTTACAGAGGATGTTAAAATGTGCTATGGAGAAAATACAGCCAAAAAGGGGGACAGGAAGTGGGGTGGGAGGCAGCTGCAATTTAAAATAGGATGGTCATGAAGTACCTCATTGAGAAGGTGACATTTGAACAAAAATTTCAAGAAGATGAGGGTGTGATCCATCTAAATATTTGGGGGAAGAGTTTTTCAGGCATAGGAAATGAGGGACAAGGCCCTGAGACGAGAGCAACCCTGGCATGTTGAAGAAACAGCTCGGAGTCCAACTTGGCTGAGCAAAGCAAGAGACGGGGAGAGTGCAGTTGTGGGGATATGACAAGCAGGGTATCACGTGGCTGTTCATGCTAACTGTAGCTTTCTGCTGCTCTTCACTGCCCACTTCCCTCCTCCCCTCACTAGGCCTTGGTCCTTGTGAGCTTGGTTTTGTTTACATCAGCATCCATCTCAAGTAGATACATAATTCTAAACTTGGATTATTTATTTTTATTAAAACACACACACACATACACACCCCTTAGACAAAGACAGACTGGGTAATCAGCCACTCTATTTTTTTAACTTGTGTTGTTACTGTATTTCCGAATCGATCTACAGGGCCTAGTAATAGAATACAACATGTTGACACTTCCTGTGAACCAAGCGCTGTAGCAGGTATTTTGTTTGCTTAGTTTCTTCTGTTGTTTTAATCACCCTTAGAGGAAGGAACCACCCACGGGAAAGATTTCTCTTTTCTCCATTCTCCTGTCTCCCTTCATGTTCCTCAAGCATCCTCACCTTCGGCCAGTGCTTTTAGAACTCAGTGTTTCTTTTCCATCCATCACGCTATTGCTAAGAACTACAGCTTTCTGTGGATCCTGTCAGTGTATAAACCATCACCTCATCATGATGCTTCATTTTCACTTTATTTCCTTTAACTCTTCAATGGATAATGCAGAACAAAATTTTTAAATGGAATCCTTCTACCTTGATTTCAGATGAGATCCTAAAGGTTAAGACCTGTAGTACAGGGCATGAGCAGTCTCACGTTGAAAGCAGAGTTCTAGCCCTCTTATGCAGGACATGTGAGGCGTGTGGAGTGGGGGCTGTCAGTGCTGGTCCATGATCAGCCTCAAAGCTGTGTGACAGGGTGGGAGCAGTCCGGCCAAGAGTCCCTTTGGAAGGTCCTGTGCATTAGGCCCTCCCTCGTGGAGGAGATGAAGAATCCACTCCTTCATTTTAGCCCAAGTGAAGTGTGGATCTGAGAGAACGACTCAGCTCTCTTGACCTGTGTGTCCTGGAATTTAGGACAAAGGGGCATGGTGCCTTACTTAGGCTGGAAAGACTGCATTAGAGCCATTAAAGACTCTGAATGGGCATGGAGAAGAGAGACAGGGCCACACTGGTGAAGAGGAGCACTTCCCCCATAGAGCCGGCAAAGGTGCGTATTTTTCCAGACAAAATAGGGCGCCATGAAAAGAATCTCACTTGGGAGGAACACCTAGAGGAGCAAATAAGCCCCCAAGAGGAGCTGACCTTCAGAAGTTTAGAGGCTGCAGGGAGAAGTAAGCAGAAGACCAGAAGAGAGGCATGGCCTGCACTAAGGGACAGCAGCAATAGGACAGTCAGGGATTTCTGAAAAATCTGCCCAAGTGCCCAATGAAGTCAATATGGCAATTTTTATTGTCCTCATCCAGAGGGCACCCAAGTCAGATTACAGCCAGCAAGGAAGGTCCTTTCTTCTCTACCTCTCTCCTCTTCTCCTTACCCCATTCCTCATAAAGGGGGGGCCCAAGCCAGCAGCTAGGAGTGGAGGAGAGGATGGAGCTAGGCCAGGAAATCAGAGACATCCCCGGTCTCTTCCCTATCCCCACCTCACATATACCAGCCTTTCCAAGCTGAGCTAGACCCACACTTGGGGGAAGGGAGAGAAAAGAAGTTCTGGACTCAATTAACTTTTTTGAGTTTTGACACTACATTTAACAAGAGCTTTTAATTATTGGCACAAGTCTACATTTGACAAGAGTTTTTAATTATTGACACAAGTCTGTTCTTGTGGCTGAAAGGGACCAGATGACATTTATTACATGAAAATCACCAAAAAAGCCAAGGAATCTGTCTGAAATTTCTTTTAGAGGCCAAGAAAAAATTATTCAACATAGCTCATTTGAACAGAGAAGAATGGGAAAAAGTTAAAATTATTTTTTGCTAACTTATCCAGTCTAGCTTATTTAATCAACCAAGTACAAAGTTAAAAGTTATTTGAAAATTTCAAGCAGCTGGTTAACTTATCTGGTTAGTCAGACTCCATTATCTAAGATTTTGCCTTATTCCAATGTAAAACTGAACCTGCAAATTTAACTTATTTTCTCAAATAGAAATATTTCCATTTGGCCTTTCATCTTATCACTATGGAACCTACTGGCATAGCACAGACTTAGACTTACCCATCTAGTGTCTGGACAAATGTGTAATTGCTCTCCATCAATTTGCCTGCAGCACAAAGAGCTTTTAAAAACACAGTAGTGACATTAACTGGACAATATAGGCCTTCAACTACATCTAAACACATTTGAATCAGCCTCATCAATCTACGTGGTCAGGAGAAGGTGGGCACTGACCTTCAGCGCAGCATAAAGGAGACATGTGGTGTGAAATCCTAAACTCTGCATAACATTGTTGTCGTGTGGGAGGCAGATTGTTTGGGACATGTGCTGACTAAATGGGGAATAATAATGTGTATTGCTGGATTACTGGTCCAGAAAGGGTTTCAGGACTCCCTTGGGGAAGATGACAGTAAGCAGGACAGAGATCATCACGCATCATGTGGTGAGCTTGTAGATACTCAATAATTATGAAATAAACTGAAAAATAGGTCATCTGATAGCTTTTACCCCAAGGAACCTCACCCCAAAGGGGAATAACTGAATAGATGAATACTCAAAGTAAACTAGTCATCAGGAAGGCTGACCTTGACTTATGGGTGACAGATATGGAAGAAAGAAATTCTTTTAACAGTCTGTAATGTGTGCCCCAGGTGGAAAGTGGTGAAAAAGATACAATGAACATAATTTTCTAGGATTCAAGGAGAAACACTGGAGTTTTGTATGGATTCTGTAGATTCATATCTACAGTGAGAATTACATAATAGTGTTGATGGGGCCGGTGGGCTACAAATGGAGGAGGGGTTTCTCTAATTTATTTCCAACTGAGGAAATGTTAGCTTCACTCTCAGATGCTGCATGTCTTAGGAAAACACTGGTCTAAAAAAAGGAGAGATCAATGTAAGCATAGCTGTCATGTTTGACCTTTTCCTAAGACCTATAACAGCTTCACACTACAAGGGATTTATTCAGTGTCTAAAGCCATTTATTGAGCACCAACCACGTACTCTGAGGCAGTAGGACTCAAGGTCTGAAGTCTGTCTGGGCTGAATCCTGGCTCATCTACTTTCTGCATGACTTTGGGAGTTACTTAACCTCTTCGTGCCTTAGTATCTTCATCTGTAAAGTGGGATAATAGTACCTAAGTAATTGTGTTGTTGGGAGGATTCAGTGAGAAAATACACTTACTAGTTTAGAACAGTCCGTGCACGTTGGAGGCAACCAACAAATATTAGTATTATTAAACAATCATGGTAGTTGGTAACCATTTTTATGTAATTGCTAGGAAAAAAATTGAAAGATCCTTGTATGATTGTTCTCTGCCAACCTTTTATTTAGCCCCTGCATTTAGACAGACAATCCTCGCGAGGCTCCTGTTGCAGTACTCTCCATTTCTACAAATGCCCATTCTAGTTCAGACCATATCATTTTTTTAACCACCTTCGTGATCATGGAAAACAAACCACTTTATATCATTTAGTCGTCTTGCTCCCTGCTCTTGCAACTATCACCTACCGTATACATAGCTTCTGTTTTCCTCACGTTTTCCCACATACTAAAAAAGCCACAGTGGCTATTTGTTGTTCAAATCATAGCCCCAACTCATAGCCCATTAGTTGAACTCATCTTTATCTCATTCCACCTCACCTAATCAACCCTTAGCCCTCTCCCAACAAGCAATGTCAGAACTCCTGCTTGTCTTCTCATGTCCTGCACTCATTTTGTTTTACGCCTTTGCTTATGATGAGAATGTGAAGATCCACATCTCATCTTTCTTCCACCTAAGTCAATATTTTTTTCCAAACCCTGCATGCAGACCTCCCTGATCCTTCTTCCTTTTCCCGAGCACTCACTGACTTTTCTTTTCTGCAGCAGATACATGTTGATAAAGGCACAAACTATTGGACAGCAACTGAGGTGCCCTACTGGCACCTGAAGACAGGCATGGCATGACTAGCAAAGGGGTCAGAAGTTGCTGTCACAAACAAATCACTGGAGTCTTCTCCCTGCCTTGCAGAGTCTCTCTGGTATTCCCCTGTTAACATTAGAATCCAATACCCCTATCAACTGCTGAACTTCTGATTTACTTTGTTCTAATCTCATCTAATGGCATGTCTTCCAGGTTGATCCCCCACCATTTTTGACATGTTCATTCATAAATCAGTAGTTTTGTTGCATTCCCTGGGCTTCCTTTAGTCTGTGCTCCTCACTGTCTGATCATCCACTTGCTAAGGATCAGTTGTGTCTACCTGGGGTGCTGGCTGAGGGTTAGAGTCAGATTGGACCTAGTATTTTACTCTAAGTATCCAGGAGTAGAAAGACCCAGATGGTAAGAACCAGCTAAGTCATTAGAAAGGACTTAATATTAAAATCAACATCATCATGGATCATGTGCAAACATTATAGTCGGAGACAGAGCCAAAGGGACTGGTGGGCAGTAAAATTAGAGTCAAGGCAAGTGGGTCATACAGGATTGTAAGCTCTGTAAGCAACAGGAGCCCTGCCTGTCTTGTTCGTCACTGTAACCTAGCACCTCAAAAGTCCCTGACACGTTGTAGGCATTCCATACTCATGAGTTGAATGAATAAATGTCTTGGATGATTGCTATACCGGTTAGCATTTCTGAGGACTGTTCTCTTAGGCTACGTAACTCTTAGCCAAGTGAGAGCCAGTGAACTGAGAGGCACAGGGCTCTCTCCTCAGAGCGACAGAAGCTCCTGAATTGTGTCTGTACAGCCCCACCCTGGATTCATCAGGTGTCTCTGATTGTTCCACATGGACTTGTCTCATCTCGCCACTTAGCTTGTCAGCCTGTCTTTTCCTAGAACTGCACTGAGAATGCAACTGGGACTCAGCAAACACTAATTGGTTCAGGTTGAATTGAGCTGGGCTTCCCTGGGTAACTCTTACAGTTTGTTATGAGTTATTAAGCTCTCCTCCCCTTGTTAAAGAATATTGCTTTCATGACCTCCAACATTTGTTTAAAAAATATCCTTTCATTGAGGAAAAATTAAGAACTGGATGCCTGCAGCCAAACATGCAGCTTTGTAATGATGACTGGATTATAAAGCTCATTACATCTTCGAATTTGGAATGAAACCATAGCCTTTGAAGTTGGCTTCCAGGACATGCTTCATCTCACTTCCTTGCTTCAAAGAACATGCAAAGGTGAATCCTACCAGCTTCTGAGGCAGGAAGTCATTGTGTGATTTCACAATTACCCTTCAGTCTGCCAAGACAAAAATCTGGATTTTTCAATAATAATTCAGTGATTATACCAAGAAGATAAGTTTATTTAGACATAATATGCCACTGGTTTAACATGAGTTTTTTTGACATAACAAAATCAAACAGAAAATGATTCCAAACATAATCTATTGTTGCCATCTTGACAAAAATCCAGATTAGATTTTGTAAAGTAAGGGATTCCTACTGTAATCACACCTAAACCTTGATCTAAAACAAGGTTTCTTGGCCTTGGCACTATTGACATTTTGAACCGAATAATTCTTTGTTGCGAGGGCTTTTCTGTTCTGTGTTATGCAATGTGTAGCAGAATCCCAGGCCTCTACACACTAGATACCAGTAGCACCTTCCCACCCTCACTGTGACCACCAAAAATGTCTCCAGCACTGTCAAAGGTCCTCTGGATGGCAAAATTACCCTGGTTGACAACCACTTATCTAACACGATCCTCGGGTCCAATGTGGTGGTACTTTATTTTACAGAGGTCTTTTGATTCTGCATAGACTTCCCAACTATGTCGTCTTAGCATGATAGTAGACCAGGTAGCATTCCCCACCCTGCTTTTAAACAAATGTGTTACTTGACTGTGCTTTCTTTCCTTCATTAATTCTAAACCTTTATTAAATTGTAGGCTTCTTAAGTGTAACAACTGCTTTCTCTTGCTTTAAATTTTGTCACAGAAGTAAGAATTGTGTTTGGTCTGATATAAGCACTTAGTGTATGTAGACTACCTTATAAAAATTCAACCAGAAGAAATTCATGTCTGCTTTTAACTAGCAGAATATAAATGCCATGAGGACTTTTTTTTTTTTTTTTTTTAAGTTTTGTTCATTGCTGTATTCCCAGCACCTGGAAGGGTACCTGATACATAGTAGGTGCTCAATAAATATCTGATGATTAAATTATATCACTTTCTTTCTAAAATAAAGTTGAATGAGGTCCTTCCCCCATTTCATAAAGGATAGCATTTGGAGTCCTTAAGCTGGGACTCAAGGCTTTGTTTAGTTTGCATTTTCCAATCTGCATCCCTGCTTTTTGGTACACGATACCACGTCTTTGATCCAAGCTCATCTACAGATGCTTTCTCAAATGCCCATAAACATCTTTGTCACTGCACAACTGCTCACTTTTTTTTCTCTGTTTAGAATGTTCTTTCAAGGTCTCCACTGAGTCAAATATATACAATACATACTTCCAAGGTCAAGTTATTTCATTTCTCCTAAGTAACATTTTCTGAGCCTATGAACTCAAAGAACTTTCAAAGCCTAATACTTACTGGTTTGTACCTCTCCCTGGGCATTTTAATTCTGTAAGGTACACCACTTTTCACCTTACTATTTTGAATTATTATCTTTATGTGTGTACACTTTCTTTTCTAAGTAGACTGCAACCTTTCTGAAGGCAGAAATATATTTTTATCTTTTTTCTTTAGCATTAGTCTATTAAATGACATCTACATAGTGAAAGAACCTTATTCTTATTAATTCTTTCATTCTTTTCATTAATTATTCAACTAGTAGTTTTTGACTACCTACTCTGTGCTAAGAATTTTCTAGGAGGCAAAACAACTAGGGTTCCTGTTCTTATGGTGTGTTTTGACCAACTGGAGAAAAATGGTATCTAATGTGGTGAGAACTAGATTTAGTCATAAGACTGTGGTGTGAATGCAAAACACTGTCACTTACTAGGTATGTGATCACTTAAGCTCTCAGTGCCTCAGTGTCCTCATCTGGCAAGTGGGAACAATAATGCTTGCTCTGGCTACCACTCATAGTAAAGAATATCAAACCACATTGCATTTTATGTGCAGACACTTCTAAATGACAGGGTATGGTAGCTTTAATTTTTTCACAGATTCTTGATACCCTTTCCTTCAATAAGTGGAGCCTAATTCTCCTTCCCTTGAGTATAAGATGGACCTGGAGACTTACTTCTAGTCGATAAAATAAAGCAGAAGTAATGACATGCAATTTTGGAGACTAAGCCATAAAAAGGCAGTATGGCTTTTGACTTAGTCACTCTGTTTCTTGAATTACTTGGTCTGGAGGAAGCCAACTGTGGTATGGTAAGCAGACCTATAGAGGAGACCATGTGTTGAGGAACTGAGATCTTCCATGTATATGCTAAAGCTTAGAAGCAGATTCTTTAGTTCCAATCAGGTCTTCAGATGACTGAAGCCCTAGCTAACAGTGTGACTGCACCTCATGAAAGAAACCAGGTTAGCATCCTCCAGCTAGGCTGCTCCTGAATTTCTGTCCCCTAGAAACCATATGAGACAACGTATGTTTTGTAAATTGCTAAAATTTGAGGGATTTTTAATGCAGCAATGGATAACTAATATGCAAGATACTAAAAAGAGTTAAGGTTTTATTATTATTGAATATGCTAATACTCATTGAATGAAAAATGCCATAATTAATTGTGGTTTATTACTGGTGGTGAGTAAAAAGTAGAAGAAAAAGAGGCTCCAAAAAAAGAAGAAATGAAAAATTACAAAACATTAAGAACATGAAAAATTCAGATGGATGTGAAACTTTTGATGGGTAGTTTGCAAGCTTTTCTGCCACTTCATTTTCTGAGAAGTAGCAACCTGTGACAGTGACTGCAGGCTATGTGCCAAAGGTTACCAGGTAAAGGAATTGTTCATTCCTGCTGATTGCTTTTGTTTTATTCCATTTTCAGTTCTCATTTTGAGCTAAAATTGATAGTTTTAATTAAATGAGAAATGAGAGCCATACTTCTAATTCACATAGAATATAAGCTTTTTTGTATTAGAGAGTCACCATGGTTCTTTGTTAGACACAAAAGCCATGGACATGGGAATTCATAGTTTGTTGCGTCAGTGACAGCTTTTGAGAGTCACTGCCATTCCTTTGTCATGGTAATGCTGACCCAGGCTGACCTCCATTAATGATACCTCAGATGGGAGGGGCGAATTCATAATCCTCACCAGTCAACTTTGTCAACATTAATTTGAACCAGAACAGATATAATGTTAAAAGGATTTAACCTCCTTTGGCCTATCCCCATTTACAACCAATCTCTTAAATTCCTCACTGAGAACATTGTTGTGGAGGATGACTGTCAATTTATTGACCTATTTAATAATACATACAGAATTTAAATTCCTCACTGAATATTATTGACCTTGATTTTCCCAGGGCTTCAAGTAAAGGATTTTGGAAGCTATGTTAACTCCTTGAAGCCATGAGAATAATCCTTTAATATGTTTAGGAGTTTCTTTATTGGATGATGAAAGTGTTCTGAAATTGACTGTGTTAATGGTTGCATACTCTGGGAACATACTAAAAACCATTAGATCATACATTTTAAATAGGCGAATTATGTGATGTGAATTATATCTTAATAAAGCTGTTAAAAAATAAAACCTAATTTCAGCCAGAAAACAGTCATAGCCGAGAAACAGGCATGAATCATGCAACTTTGCTGAAAATTTTTCTTTATCAGTCTGCTTGGTTAAGTTAATAGCTCAGTATGAAAACACTCTTACTTGTAGGCGATACAGTGCTGGCTGGAGAAGGTGAGGTGTCACGGGTAGATTCTGTAACACTCAGTGGAGGGTCTGTTGGGGAATTTTCAGAACCTGAAAGGATTAGAAAGATATTTATAATAAACAAAATATTATAATAGAAAGATAAAATATTGACTTAGTTCCTAAATCCACTTTCCTTTATTTATTCATCATGTAACAAATCAATATTGGGGGCCTATTATGTTCAAGGCTGTGGGATATAATGATGAATGAGAAAGACATGGGAGTGTCCTTAAAGGCCCTATGGCCTGAAGTAGGCAGCCAAGCATTGTGTTGAGTACCGTGACAGTGGAAGTATAGGTGGCCACAGGAATGCAGTGAAGGATCACTGGTAAAGATTGAGAGGTCTGAGAAGGCTTCCTGGAAAAAGTTACACTTAACTAAGACCTAGTAAAACTATTATAGCGTTTAATATTTTGGAGTGTTTGAAAAGTAATCATGCAGTTTACAAAATTCATAAACCCACGAAAATTTTTATATCAGCAAGAGTAGAAACAATGATAAAACTATCCAGTTGGATATAACATTAGTAAACTTTTGATGTTATTCTGCTTTCTAAAATTTCAACTTTTGTTATAATATTTTTGTTTGGCTACAACTTGTGTGTGTGTGTGTGTGTGTGTGTGTGTGTGTGTGTATTGGGGGGAGTTGAAATAGAGGCTAGAATGTTGTTTTACTTATTTTATATGTATGTCAATTCCTTAAATCTCCATTACTGTAAAAATAGTTGTATTGGAAGGCAATTTACAAATGCCAGAAGGTTCTGTTGACTTTAGGAACATGTGGGTTAAATGTGCTGAGATGATTTTAAAGTTAGACGATTTTATGATTTTTGTTGATAAAATGTCACTGGCTACAGTGTTACACATCTGATGAACTATACCCATTATTTGTATATTTAATTACTAATTATACTATTGGTTCTATTCTGTAATGTACTTTAAGGGACAAGTTTGTTTTACTTACGTTATATCACTTGATAGCACATTGCCCAGTGTGTTTGATAGCACATTTCTCCCAGTGGGAGGAATTTGTTTTTCTAAGCTAGATGCATGTATGTTCTATTCTCACTGTTGGTAGCACTGCTATTGCCATTGGCTGTGGGTGGTGCTCATAGCTGGCTCTGATCTACTACTATGTGTATGTTTTGGTGCAAATAATCTCTGAGGAGGTGGAGGACAGTTATGTGGGAAGTATATGAATAGGTTAACAAAATGACCATCCTTTTTCTTCATGCATCCAAAATAAGTTTAAACTCTTCAGCATGACACACAAGTCTAATTATGACTTGGGCTCTCATTATACTCCCAATTTCATTTCCTGATGTTGCTTATCATTTTTTCCATCTCTCTCAAATCATACCCTCTATCCAATAAGCAATATTTCAACCCAATTTCTCAAGCATAGGATTCTCTCTGTGACTTCTAGGACCTCTTGGTCTTAGTTTATATGGCTTCCTACACTTTCTTATCCACTGACTTCCCTGAATATACCTTCTCAAGCTGAGGAAGCCTGGGGTTCTTTGCAATGTGCTCATCCCTCTGTGTTTACCCTAGCAAGTGCCTCATCACTCTGTGTCATTGTGTATGCCCCTCAAGAGAAGTCACTGTTTTGCTCTGCATCGTATTTATGGATTCTGGCAAATGGAAGTGGATGAATCAGTGCATGCAAATTTATTCTTAACACCGAAAAAAAACCCACCAGCATTAAGTGTGTGTCTGACAGCTGGTGGATCATAAGCATTATCTTCCAAAGTGGTACCTTAATAAGACAGGGCATTGGCTTGGAAAATAAATGTCTAGATGTTTTTCTCTGTATATTGATTAAAACAGAGGTTGGCAAACTATGGTCTACAGTGAAATCATGTTTATAAACATTTTATTGGAACACAGTTTTTCCCTTTTTTTTTTTTTATATTGTCCATAGCTGCTTTTGTGCTAAGGTGACAGAGTTGAGTAATTGTGATTGAAATTAATCAGTCTACAAAGCCTAAAATATATTTACCATCTGGCCCTTTACAGAAAAAGGTTGCCAATTTGCCATTTCCTGGAACAGAAGATATTGATAGGTTATGGTCAGTTTTCACAGTGGGAAACATTTATTTTTCACTGATTGAACATTTCAGTTTTAGGATACTTTTCTGCCGTATTTCGTCACCAAGCGATTTTGTAAGCTGAGGTGTTCTGCCTCCTAGTGCATTAAGAAGATATTACTCTAAGACATTTTGAGATGAGCATTTTGCCCTGTAACAAAGGTGAAACACAGCTTTCAACATAGAATGTAGGGCCTAAAAAATCAGTCTAGTTTTAAATTAGACTGTAATGTAGAAACTCTGCCTTGGTCAAAACAAAACTCAGGGGGTATGAAGAGAGTGATTAAAATCTAAAAAAGAGAAACAGTTTCCAAAACTCAAATGCAGTATTTACCAGAAACACCTCTGCCAGATTCCAGATCAATGCATTTACCATAATGTCAGAAGAGGGTAAGCTGCTACCTAAAGCCACTTCATCTGTCCCTGGGTGTGTCCACTCGAGTAGGCCTGGAAGGGCTCCCAGAACCATCCTCATGGGCAGCAGCAGCCATGGGTCTGTCCCACAGGGCAACTGGCTTAATTCTGGGGTTTCCTCAGAGCTTATATCAGCCCTTATCTTGTCCACCTGAAATAAGCCAAATCCAAGGGCTTGCTAGGTCCTTTCTTCTCAAAATATGGTCCATAGACCAGCAGAATAGGTTTCTTTTAGGATCTTGTCAGAAATGCAGAATTTCAGGTCCCACCTAGACTTACTGAATCAGAATTTTTGCATTTTAGCAAGATCCCTGGGTGATTTATATGCATATTAAAGCTCTCAATGGATACTCTCAGGAAGGGTCAGTCACAGGTATGACGCCACCTGCACTGAGGGGAGTCATGAAATACTTCTTAGTATTTGTCTGGGGTCTTCCACACCAATATTCAGTGGTCCTCCTGTTCCACTGTCAAGATGTCTTTTTATTACTCCTCTTCCCACATGCTAAGATACACATGCATATTTACACACACATATACCTATACAACCTGTCAATATTTAACTCTCTTTCTATCCCAAAGGTCTTGATCTCAACAGCTATAGTCAAAAATTCATTTAATAAACAAATCTCTGTCAAAGGTGATGACAACCAAAATATCCACCCCAGGAGGTATTGCACTCAACTTTCAGATTAAAACAAGACAAACTATCTCCCACCTACTCCCCAAAACAAAACCCACAAAACCCAGCTCTTTAAATCTGCCAAAAAGAGACTCAGCAATGCTATGATTTTAGACATTTTGACAGGCTAGTAGGGCCGGATTTTTTTTTTTTTGAGACAAGGCCTTGCTCTGTTGCCCAGGCTGTAGTGCAGTGGCATGATCGCAGCTCAGTGGAGCTTCAGCCTTCTGAGCTCATGCAATCCTCCCACCTCAGCCTCCCAAGTAAGCAGGACTACTGACATGCGCCACCTTGCCTAGCTGATTTCTTAAATTTTTTAGAAGAGACAAAGTGTCACTATGTTGTCCAGGCTGATCTTGAACTTCTGGACTTAAGCAGTCCTCCCGCCTCGGCCTCCCAAAGTTCTGGGATTACAGGCATGAGCTGCTGTGCCTGGTCCATGATATTTTTGAAAGGCTTTTTTTTCTTAGTGGTAGTTACTGTGGATCATGGGAAGTCTGCAGAGCTTGGTGCACAGATAGCTGCCTGAGGAGCCACTGATCACCCTAACCCTAATCTCATCCCCTTTCTGAGTTTTCTAGAATAGGAGTCACTGAGCACTAGAGCTTCTTGGGAGACTGGGTGTAGGTGGAGAAGGAAGCACTTCAATGGGTGTTACCTCACAGTCTCCAACATTATTACCCTTTTCTGGAAACAAAAGGGAGCAAAGAGAGCAAAACTTTCCCCTTCTCTCACTAAAACTCTTTCCTGCTATGTAATATTCTTAGCATTTCTCTAATTTAGCACTCAGGGATGGCAGATTTTTCTTCTGTGTCTTCATCTCAGTATCTTGTCAACAATAATAGCTTGGTAAGGCAATGACTCTTGCACCACACATCAGAAGTTGACTCCAGAGTTCATAAAGCAGGGAGCAATACCACCACAGGCAGAGAGCACATTCGGAAGTAAGTGTTTAAGAGCTTGCAACAATAGGGAGATAAAATACAGTGATGGCATTGCTTTATAGAGCCTTGACTGCATCTTCTAAGTCAGTCACATCAGTATATGCCAGAATGGGATAAGAATGTAAGCTATAATTTTGAGAAATTGAACTTCTCAAGATTAATTGTTTTAGTATTTGATCATAAAGCATGAATATTCATTTGGCAATTTAAAATTAACCACCCGTTCATAGGCTAAAATTATGCTAGATCAAGGTCTGCCCTATACAGTTGGAATTATGGTATGTTTTCAGTATCCAAATCACCTAAAAAGGAATTCATTATTTTCTGATGTTTAAATCAAGCACTCTTTTAACATCAGAAAATATTAGTTTTGCAGACATGTTTCTGCCTATGATGGGAATAGGTTCTCTTTAGGGATTTGAATTTTAGATTAGTCCTTAGATTCTGCCAAAGCTACTGACAAATCGATGTGAGAATCAGCTACCTCCACACGGTTCCAAGACTGCAGCCCTATCATGTCCAGCTTTCCTGGAAGGAGCTGTCTTATTCCTGAGGGAATTAGGTGAAGATGAGTAAGGCTATTTGAGTGTAAATACATCACAATTTCTGAATGATTAACTGAAAGTACACAGCATGACGTGTTCATACATGAACACATACACAGACATACAGGCAGGGCTACGGGAGTGAAGCCACTGCCCCAGCATGAGTCACACCTGCTTCTGAGTAGTGGGGATAGATTTGTGCTGGATATACACTCTTCTTCATGACCAACCACTGCACTTGTGAAGGAGCTGGGCAGAACCCAAGATATGGATGGTGCCCTTGGAACAAAGAGAAACTGTTTCTTTCTTAAATTATTCTGTGTTTTTATGAGTGTGTTATAGATTATGGTATCTCTGAAAATAGGATGTGGTTAAAGAGATTAATGCTCCTATAGAGTTGTAAATGATGTGCAAATCTATTTACATTTTATGAGGTTACTCTTAAATATGAATATTTGACAGTTGTCATTACTTCTGTTTTTCTTTCGGCATATCTGTTGTCACTGTATTTATTGAGGTGTTAGTTCATCATCTATGTAGTAAAATCTCCATTATTTCACCTGGTTCAGGGTAGTAAATGTTCTGGTTAGTCAAATGATGTAATAACTAGAGTAATCCTACATATCAGTTTTCAAGTCATAAAAGTCTTCCATGTGCTAAATACTGTGATTGAACCTAGGGATACAATTATTAAGATACAATCCCTATTTTTATGGTATTTTTATTGTACACGTCTTATCCATTCCTAAGTATTAAAAGTATATATGTTGTATACAATGGAATGTTTTCAATGGCAGAGAAGGAATTTTAGGGTCTTTTAAATCTTTCTTGATCATCAGTATTGGTATTAATTTTCATTATGTTATGGATTAACAATTCTAGCTATTTAAGAGTTATGATGAATAAAATTTGAACAGAAAATTTGCTGTATTCAGCAGAAATGCTTTGTGAAAACAGGAATCAACTATTTTCTTTTTATTTGAAGAATTCTTTTCATTGGAGTCCTACTTGTCAAAAATGTTTGATAACTTAAAATAGTTTTGAGTTATGTAGAAAGTTTTCTGAGATTAAAACATGATAGAAGTGATAAGTATTCTACTTGTTCCCATTAAAGAGGTTCTGGATTTATGGCAGTCTTGGCCAATCCTTCATGATCTTATTAGACAACTCACCTAAGGAAAAAGTGATCTTTTCTGATGAGATGTTCCACACTTTATTTCCTGGAACTGGAAACAAAGCCATACACCAAATGGTCAAGTTGTCTGATTGGGCTGGTTGATTGCTATGCACCCTTGTTAAAACAGACTTCAGCTCCAGAAATCCATCTCTGCCTTTTCTCTCTTCATTGGTAATATATATTCCTACGAGACAGATAAGGACATGGTTAGTCACTAACATTTTATGTATGAGCCATACCATAATGCCAAGGCATGGCATGATCAATTTATGGTAATGTAGAGTCTAAAGTGGTCAAATGACAGCCTCTCTGATGTGAGGGTCAGTTTTAGCAGACCAGGAATCTGGATCAATTCCTGCATGTCATTGATCCACGGCCAGGGTATAAACATATTAATTAATAGTGTTTGTTTATTTGTGACCATGTTTCCAAAATGTTTTGGGGCAGATTATCCCAGCTCATCAGCATTGTTTGTTGATAACTGTGAGACTGATGATTCACCCCTACTCTTAAGTTAGAACTTGGGAGAGCTCTGCTGTGGAGTCTGGTTATATTGCGGGAATATACCTAAGCGACCAGTAAAATAGAAAGCAATCTCAGTTGGGATTCTGTTTTGGACTTCCCACTTCTGAGCTGTTCTGTGTATGTATCAGTGGTCCCTGATCTGAGAGAGGGAGTGTGTCTCGCTGTGGCCCTTAGAGAGGGACGATGAAGGAGCTCATATCTGACGTCTCTGGACTCCTCACTGTAAGTGTAGGATAGAATACGATGCATATTGTAATCTTTTTGATATGTTGTCTTCTCTTCTTGAAATAAGCTGTAGATTTGTAAGCATTGCCATTTTGGGTCCTGTGAGTCTTCTTTAGGAATCAAACTCTGTTTTAAACTGTTATGACAGTACAACCTCCAAATTGCAAACCAGGCAGCAGAAAATTAATGTAAAACCAACTATCAGTCTATGTCAGAATTTTCTGGATACTCACAGCTTTTTCACATTAAAGATTCTTAACACCAGTTCTGATTTAATTACTTATCAAAGTAATAGCTAAATGCAGTTGTGTGCTGGTGCAATTCTGACCACACCATCTAGCCTCTTGTTTGGGGAAATAATGGGCACACCAAATCTGGGTGCTTTCCTATGCAGGGATTATTTAACAGGATAATATATTTCTAATAACTGTTTTTTGAGACAGGGTTTTGCTCTTGTTGCCCAGGCTGGAGTGCAATGGCACAATCTTGGCTCACTACAACCTCTGCCTCCTGGGTTCAAGCGATTCTCCTGCCTTAGCCTCCCAAGTAGCTGGGCTTACAGGTGCCCACCACCATATCTGGCTAATTTTTTGTATTTAGTAGAGACGGGATTTCACTATATTAGTCAGGCTGGTCTCAAACTCCTGACCTCAGGTGATCCACCTGCCTCAGTCTGTCAAAGTGCTGGGATTACAGGCACGCACCACCACGCCTGGCCTATAATAACTTTTAACATGTATTTTTAGAATTGCATTCTGTCATTGTTATGGGTGAACTGTTGTTTTAAACTAATACAGCCAGTAATAGTCTCAAAATGCATCAAGTGATCAATACATTCATCAATATAAGCTTTCAATTTTATCACTTAAAAATAATTCAGAGAGTTGTGTGACTCAGTTATTACTGAAGATAGATTGAACTTTGAGGAATAATGACTCAGAAGAAAGGAGAATGGCTGTTGTTGAGGCAGGGGCAGCTGAGATAATTCTGGTAGAAGCTGTCATGGTTGCTACCTATAAAAATGTGGCTTTGGGGCTGGGCACCGTGGCTCACGCCTGTAATCCTAGTACATTGGGAGGCCAAAGCGGGTGGATCATGAGATCGGGAGATTGAGACTATCCTGACTAACATGGTTAAAACCTGTCTCTACTAAAAGTACAAAAAATTAGCTGGGTGTGATGGCGTGCACCTGTGGTCCCAGCTACTCGGGGTGCTGAGGCAGGGGAATCGCTTGAAACTGGAAAATGGAGGTTGTAGTGAGCTGCGATCACACCACTGTACTCCAGCCTGGGTGACAGAGCGAGACTCCATCTAAAAAAAGGCCTTGTGAATTATAACCTGAGCTTGTCTTGATGTGTGTTCCTCCTCCAGGAACTTTTAATCCTCCTGGGTAACATGTGGCTTGTCAAGGAGCCAACTCTTTTACATACGCTTCCTTTAGTGCTCCACTAACACCTGCCCTAGATCCTCCATGGAAAGGTAGAAATTATTTATTGACTGATTTAAAGCAGTGGTGCTAAGTTAACTGAACACATTGTATTGAAATAAGAAAGACATGGAAAAACAGGTAGCTATGTTATAAAGACAGAAAATGTTTTAATAAATGTATGTAGATTTAAACTTTTTGTCCTTATATAAGATATTTCTTTTATGAATAGTAAAATAAAATGTTTGGATGTTATTTGTCTAAATCAATTGTATTTCTTTCATTCTGGAAAATGTTACACTCCACCCCCTTGGAAGAGCCAGATGAAGCATCAGAAAATGACATTTGGTAGGCAGAATAATGTTTTTCTTGGAATGAGAATTATTTTTAAATGCCAAGATCAACTTGGGCAGTGACAATGTCTAATGTTCTTTGTTTTCTTTTTGTGCTTAACCTATTTCAATTGATTAATTTCCTTACCTTCGTTTTCATTATGAAGGAAACTTCCATCTATAAACCACGTGATATTTGCTTTGGGAAATACATTCTTTAGTGAGCAGGTAAATGTTCTCTAGGGTAAAGACAAAAAAAGGGTTATTTGCAAATTCTGAAGAAACTGGTACTCCTTACATCTTACTAACATTCACATAAGTTGGCAAAAAAGAGTTTCTCCACTTTTAACTGAATAAATAGAAGTTAGTGTCTACTTGTAATATAGGTTATGTTAGAATGTGCACTATAAATGGGCTATCTCCTATAGAGATGTTATACACTTCTGGCTATGCTCCTAGGTCAACTTAAGGATCTCGGACTATGCTAATGTTCCAAGTCTGGATTCTGGGTTCTATAAAAGAGAAATCATAACTCTGTTTAGGCAGAATAAAATAATACTAAATGGAAAGCAAAGAATAGAAGGAAGAAGCTATAACAAACAGAGGCCAGAGAAGAATAGTCTGTTAGATGAAAAGCTCAAGGGGGTCTACATGGTGTTGTTGTTCCCCAAATAACGGAAGACACTATTTGTAGCAGCCACAGAAACCATTTAATATAAATATCCTGCTTTTTACTTGTAAAGAGTTTTCTTAATTTTTTAAAAAAATTTATTGGCTTAATCTTAAGGATAGGTAGGGCATGCCTTATTTTTGCCATTTGACAGATGGAAAAATCAAGCACTCAATGGTTCAAGGAAGTGGAAAATAGTTAATGGCACAATTAGAAATGATGTCTCCTTAATCTCAGTCCAACACATTTTTAAATAAAAATTGTGTTGAAATAAAAAATGAAACAAGTAGCTGTATTATGAAAGCAAAGAACTTAGATGCAGGGCTAGTTATATTTTATTTTCAATACTATGTTTGTTTTTTGGGGGATGATACATTCTTTAATAGCTTGGTGAAAATATCCAGTGAGAATTGTTGGTTTCTCATTGTTTTATCTGAGACTCTTCAAAATTATAATTCCATTTATAAGTACTTGTTTTCTCATCAAGAGTTGTATATATTTTACATATGACCAGCCATAGTTCTTAGTTCCCAGATATTTTCCACAATTAATGAATATACTAGTTAGCATGTAAAGAACAATTACATGTATGTGATGATCTGTGTGCCAATCCACAGACTAGTTACTCCCAAGAAGTTTGGACCTATAGAGCTGAGAAACCAAACTCAAGAATGCTAAATAACATTTTCCTGGTCAAATGCTACCGAGGTTTACCATTTCTCAGTACATTGCTACAGAAATCCCAAAGAAACAAGAGAATTTCAGAGGAGGTTGTCCAGCATATCCAAGATGCTGGATGACAAACACCATAGCTCCAGTATTCCCATTTGTTCAACACTTGCTTTTCTAGATAATGGGAATACATATACAGGCAAGGGATACTATTCTCTCCACTAAAAAATTAAAAGTAAAATCAGATCCTCTAAAATGTATTCTTATTAAGTAAAGGTGAGTGTTCAGTTTATTTAATTCAGTAGATGACAAAGAATGATTTTTATCTCCAGATGGCCAAGAAAGGATTAAAAGGTATAGGAGGTAAAATGTTAAAAAAAGAAAAAGGAAAGAAAGAAAAAGATACAAAGGTTTGCATTAATCCAGTGACATTAACCATTCTCATGATTCATTTCCTTTATCTTTAGTTAACTGACCAAAAGATGACAATATGGTAATATCAGGAGCAAGTGAGAGTGTTATTGTTTTACAAAGGTAGATGGCTCAGAGAAGAACACTCTTGTTAACTTCTAAAAATGTTGAAAAGATTTGACTTTCATGAATTCTCTATGTTCAGATTTTCTGAAATGATTCAAATATTCTATACTATCTCTAGACTGTGTTCCAAGATTTGGTTTAGAAATGTGATTCATGTTCTGAACTCCTCCCAGTCTCACTCCTATTTTGAATCTTTCCCCTCATCTTTTTTTTTTTCATTTTAATTTAACTGTCAGCCTCTACATGTTTTCTGCTATGCCATTTCTTTTCCTTTCTTCTTTCTTTCTTTTTCTTTTTTTTTTTTGACAGAGTCTCTCTCTGTCGCCCAGGCTGGAGTGCAGTGGCATGATCTCAGCTCACTGCAACTTCTGCCTCTCGTGTTCAAACGATACTTTTGTCCTCGCCTCTTGAGTGGCAGGTGTGCACCACCACACCTGGGTAATTTTTGTAGTTTTAGAAGAGACAGGGTCTCACCATGTTGGCCAAGCTGGCCACGAACTCTTAACCTCAAATGATCTATCTGCCTCGGCCTCCCACAGTGTTGGGATTATAGGCATGAGCCACTGTGGCTGGTCTGCCATGCCATTTGTATCTTTTTTTTAACAACATGAAGTTGTTTTTTTTTTTTTCTATTGACACCTTCTTTAGAGTCTTCCTATTTCCTCTTGGTAGGTTTTCCTTCTCAACCTAAATATGTATACACATACAGATATATTATGTACATTATATATACACATACACATACATATACATACAGTATAATATATATAATATATATATAATATATGATATATTATACTGTATGTATACATTTTCCTAAACATTCAGTATAGGGTATATAAAAACTTATTCATAAATTCTTAAAATATAATCTAATTTCATATTAAGGTTTGTCAAAGGAAAAGACGTTAGTGAGGAAGAGATGAAAGAAACTCAGAATGATAAAGAAGGCAGAGCTATAGAAGAAGTAAGAAGAAATAAAGAACAGAGGAAGGAAATTTAGAAAG